>JAHWXV010434174.1:0-18130 GCA_024586415.1 Phrixothrix hirtus
GTACGCAAACCGTTTCTGCAGAATTGTTCAGATTCTGATATTAAAACCGTCGTCGCAGAATTAAGCGACGAAGTTAGTTCAGTTATCCGAAGAGATAAAACCCCTTGTACTGACGGTCTTCCTGTGATTTTATATCCAAGAGTGGATGCGTTGCTCTGTAACGGTCCCGTCTTGAATATAAATAAATACAGAACGCATGAATTTGGAGTTGATTCTGTAGCGGAATCTCAGACGTTACCGTAACCTGTGATTGCGTCATCGCCAAGCATTTTTGCGTTGCAAAAGTCTGTGTAACGACGGCTGCTCAAGATATTTTCATCCACCGAGTGGCATTGGTCACGAGTGGAGAAAGATATCACTGCCCAGACCTCCTCATTCCTTACGCGAGTAAACTTTCCCGCTTGCGATGCGGTCCGCTTCGCACCTCGAGGAAGTCTGAACTTGAAAGCAGAACGATCGCCGAACGATGAGTGCATTCTGTAAATAACGTAAGCGACGCCACGCGTCCGTCAAACTAATAACAATTTGAAAGCTCTTTTCCGTATTGAATGTTTTAATTTTGATTATTATTTGTAAATATGTATAAATTTCCGAAAATTGTTCTGTTGAATTATTATTTTATTTTGAATAAATAAATTGTTTCGAAGGTTTATCCATCTTATTATTACGGCCGAAGTCACTTGTATTAATTCAACGTAAATGAATTTCCTGCGTAGTCCAAGAAGGCCTTAGGCGCATTAACAACCCCTATAATACCGTACTGAACCTGCCCGCTAGTGATCCCGGCTGCTAAAATATAAATTAGTTTTTTTTCTTCGAACCGTTACAAATTGCTACCAGTAAATTGTACCAACTACCTAATTGTAGTTGATTTAAATTGTCAATGAGCTTCTATGGTCATAATACATAAACTATTTCCGTAAGTGTTTAGCACAGCTGTTAAAACAACTTTTTTGTTTATGTTTAGTTTAATTATCAGACCATCTGTTAATCTTTGTTATTTATGGCGTAAGTGTGTAAACGTATACGATTTGTCAACAACTTTCGTTGATTAAATTTAATTAGTTGCACAAATTCTTATGATTTGATAAGCTTAAACAAGAGGCCACCAGTATGTAAATTATACGCAATGCAACCGAGACAACAGTAAGTATTTAATATCTACTTTAACTATAACCACCGTTACAAATATTTACCTTTGACTTTATATACAATTTCCCATCTTAATTACAGCCTTTTATTCGCTTAACCATTAACGTGACAGATACAACATGTAGTGCTGACCTATTTTGACATATACTTATTAAAGAAGTTACAGTATGGCCTGAATATTGTAGCATCTGTATCACTGAGCCCACCCTAACTTCACTGGCCAGACCTGGCTCAGACGTTACACTGAAGCTAATTATATGGTAGTATCACTTTGTACCGTGACGAGATTGGAATCATTTATTTTTATACAAGTTACTGAACGAACATATGTGATCCTAGCTAAGCCAAATTTAGTCTCTTAGCTAGACGACATTTTAGCACTTTAAAAGTTTTTAGCAGGATTAACTTCAAAAGCTTTAACAGCAATTGTACTAAACATATATGTATATGGACTTGAGGAAGTTTGAATTTGCAATTTCGCTTAAAAAATGTTTGAACAATTATGATTGTTTGCGATTGTAAAGGAAGCAAATACAAAATATGCTTAGTACTTTACCTACAGGAAAAAGCAAAAAAATCATTACAACGTCAGCTAAATAAAAATTATTTTCTTTGATCTTTCTTGACGCCAATTAATACCAATAATGGTAATAACAGTATTGTTACCCAAATTGAATATTTACTAAATATACTATGTACTCTGTTTTGTGTCTGTAGGAAAAATTGATTTTGTACGTCATGATATCTAGGTCTTTAGGAAAATTTGACAATAGAAAGATCGTTCAGCAGTGAGAAAACAATCATGAGCAGCTAACATAAATGAATAAAAAATATAGTGCGAATATTTTCTCCGAAGAGACGTATTAATTTTGCGAAAAGTATTGATACTACAGGGCACACCATTTAACGTATTTTGTACTATCAACTACAACAATATTGTACTCACTCAATACGTCACGTTTTCTTACTTCTTCAATGTTAGAGTGTAGAGTGGTGTAAAAATGATGGGACGACGTAGTGTTAAGATTGAAACAATTTTGGTGTAGTTACATGATTTTTGAAAATGGGAATATTTACTTAAGTAGTAAAAAAATCATTATGGTATTCGGCGGATACTTTTAGTCCTCTTACCTCAAGCGATTCAAAATGAAGCCTCTTCGATTTTACCTCAGCACTTAGCTTCTTTACCAAGACGCACATATTGCAAAAACTTATGTGTAAAAACTGCAACACCTTCCTAAATGTCTAAATATTGAACTTTTGAATTTAGAAGCTTACTGGATTGCAAAATTGTGAATGGCTAAACGATTTTCCAGTAACAACAAACTTTTGGCATTTCTGACAAATCTTCGAATACACTTAGGGTATATAAAATTCCACCTTGCAAACCCTGTTGCTTTTGATTTAATCGCAAAAATTTATTTAGGATTTGGATTTGTAAAATCTGTTAAAATGAAAGCAGAAGTTTGTGTTTTTTGTCATCGAGTAAGCTCGGAAAGGAGAGCATACAACATCTGACATTAAACTTCCCCCAACATGGTTTACATTTTTTAAAGTAATACCCGTTTATGGTTACGCACTTCTGAGAGCACGTGTACAACCCCTGAAAGCTACGGGCGAAATCTCCTTCTGCGATAACGATCAGCTCCCTCATCACATTGCGTTGAATGTTGCGTTGCTGACTTCTTTTATGCGCAATGCAGAATTCATGCAGCGCTACTATAGCAAACGTTGTCATATCATTCACCGAACTTTGTTGTCACAGATTGTATTAAAATTAATGAAATATGTGTAAGTAGAATAAACAAAATAAGTTTTTTAAAAAGTAGTTAAATTTTCGCAAAATTATTATCTAAATACCACTGACTATTTTTGAAAAAAGAGTAATTAACAGTGATGATTTATTATTATATTTCGGTGTATCTTACTGAATATCAATTTTTTATTGCAGCGGAATCACTGACGGTGCTGAGGAAACGGGCAGTTCTCAGAACCATTGTCTTAGTCTTCCGGACGATTCATGCGGGGTTGACGGAAGTCTCCAGGACCTTACTTTTCAGATAAGGTGACCTTTGGAAGATATCACGTCAAAATGCGAGTCTCCTGTTGTTTGCGGCGAGTGTCGACCGTGGACTTAAACTCAAAGGGGCTTTAGAACTTACATATCCCTACGCCGTTCGAATACGAAGACAAGGGAAATAATGGGCTAATAAATTTCAAAAAGATGAAGAAATTTGCAAAAGGTGCGAATTCAATAAAATTCGAACACTGGTAAAAAACATTTAAAATTTAAAAATTTAAAAAGCACAAGAAGGTCCACATACCTATACCTCATTCTTATCTAAAATCATTAACATAAAATACTTCTGGATATCAATTTTATTTCAATTCGCCCGTATGGGGGCGGGCTGCTGTAACTCAAATTCCTCTTCAGTTATAGCATTGGAAGGAAATTTGAAAGTAGGAAGGAGAGGCAATACATCCCCTGCTTTTACTTTGCAGGATATTTCTCTGTCAACTCAGAAAATTACTCATAACTTGAATTAGAGCAGATGATCCCGAGGATCGAATCCAGAACCTCTTAAATGCTGGATCGCAGTGATAACCACTACACCACCCTAGCTCGGTGGCTTCAAAATGGTCACGTACATCCTTATAATTCCAAACACAACCTAAAATATTACAATAATAATTCGTAGAAACATCTGAAAGGCTACGATAAAGCTTAATGTTTAACAAAATTCTAACACTGGAAAAAAGCCCTAATTAGAAGACGTTTCGCTACTAAACTACTTAGATTATGCAGGTAAATGAGAAAAGTCTTTTAATTAGGTTCCAGTTCTCGATTTTTTTTTAAATTTGCGAATTTAAATTTTGTTTAACATCAACTTCAATTATACATTTTCGGATGTCCCTACTAGTTATTATTAAAATGAAATGCCCTTCCTGTCCGTCTCTTTCCGTCATTGGGAAAAGCAGTGTCTCAGTAAGATCCACATCGCAGTGGTACTTCTGGATCGGATCCGAGAGAGATAATCCATCATGAATGCTGAAGAAGCGCTCGATAGCGATCAAGTTTGTTAAAGTACAACTTCAGTAAGTAACCAGTGAGAGGACTTCAGCTGTCGTAGAGCCACTACCTTAAGTTCTTGTCCAAACGTATTTTCCTTATAGTGAAACTTGTAAAATATGTTTTACTGCAAATTCTTCTTTTTCTTATATGTTTCGGTGTTCAGTCTACTCATTGTGGTATTCTAGAATAACATCACATTTGAGCAACTTGTATGTGTTGTTAAGCTTTAACTTCCTAAAAATCAGACCATAGGATTGCCGTCCCTAATTAACAAATATTTTTACAAGAATCGGACATTTATTATTTTACTAATCAAAAATTACAAACTTGATGTTTGAAATATTAATTTCAGTTTCTATTTTTGGAAGAAAATTGTAAATTATTCATTAGTTACGGACGAATCCCAAATTTCTTTCAAGCGGGCTGATTTTTCTTGAAGTTTTTGTTTTTGGCTTTTTCGGAATCAAACTTCGCCTTCTAAACAATCCCACTACATTTCTAGAGGTACAATCAATCGCGTTGTCTTCCATCTGGATCCGCCTTTGCTGCTATCGAGAGAACGATTACGCTTCAACACCTGCCCGCTCCGTCTATTGAATATTAACTATAAAATATATAATAATAGGATACTTCTTATAAGAAACAAAATTGCGTCCTATAATGGACTAATTAAGCAATATAAGCGCAGTCATTTTTCCCACCGCAGAATGAATCGATTGCAACTGAAAGGGTGGGTCAAACATAAGTTACTTCGCTAATGTAATAAAAAGCATTGAGTGGGAGATTCTGTAATTCATTGTCAGTTTCTCCTTTTAAAACATCGCGTATCTCAGAGGTCGGCAACCAGTCGGTCTCGAACCTTATTCTAACATCGCCTGACATGTGATTGCACTATAAAAAAATACAGTACAGTTTGTGCGACTTTTCTGTACTTTAAAGTTTTTGATACGCCTTTGATATATAAAACTTCGCCGAACCTTTGGTGTCTCACGTCTTCGGTGAGACTTTAGATTAAATTGCGTAAACGGCGGTCGTTCTCTCGGCGACTTAAATATAGTTCATTCATACTTTGGTTATGTGCTTAAGGCATCTTTTCTTATTTATGGACAATATCAAATTAAATACAAGTTGTTGACGCGGAAAAGTTTCATGAGATTCTTTTTGAACATTATAAGAAAAAACTTCCTATGATAGGTGTCCAGTTCCGCGTCTTATTTCAAATTATGCTTTTTCTTAAAAGTTTCTGCAGTACAGATAATGGTAATCATTTTGCTCGATTCTTACAAAAAATTATGTTGTTCTTGATTTTCAAATCGTCCATTAAATACAGGGTGACTTTATAACCTACCGACAACTTGGATCATATACGCGGAGTAGTTTTAAGTTAATAGAAACTGTTTTTAAAAATGTCTCATCGTTTCCAAGAGAACGCTACAGAGGTGTTTTAAAGCCACCGCAATAGCGAACAACTGAACGTGTCATTTTAAGTGAATAAACTATAAATATCTAACACACCTGTTGCGTCATTCTAAAATAAATAAATTAGTGATATGAATTTCATTTATAGGTTATGTGTAATGTTAAATTATCAGGATTTTTGTGTTTTGTCACACACTTTTCGTTACCAAAGTCTAATAATTTTTAGTTTTGTGTCTTTATACATTTAGTTACATTTAGTTTTAAGTTAAACATCGGATTTAAATCTCTGTGATTGTTATTTATAGGGCCAGATGAAATAATTAGTTTACAATTAATAGAACGAATACGTGATGCTGCACGTGATTCTCCCGAAATGTTCCTCCAAACGCAACAATCATTACGTCGTTCATCACAAGCTTTACGTGTATTACTTACTTTTCTATGACACAAGCGTGTATCAATAGCATAGGGGAATATTTCGAACACCTCTTGTAAAAAGGTAAGAACTTCGGTTCTCATTGTATCGATTTTGGTTCAGGAAAATATTTTTTGATTCTAAAATGTATTAGACGAAACAAATGCAGTTCAATTGCTTTGATTTTGTATTTATAAGGCCTATTCAGTGAAATTTAAAATAGTACACGTAATAATAAAAGAATATCTTATTACACTTTTTTACGAATTCTAAAAAACAAAATGGTCCAAATAATGTATTACAAAATTATGGTACTTATAAAAAATTAGCTAGGGTCTGTGGTATATGTTTAAATAAATATTAAATGTTCAATTTTTGTCGCCATAAAATATGAAGGAGAAAGGTTAGTTTTACTCAAATAAACAAATACAGCTGCAGTAATTTGATGTTACTGAACATGTTATTTCCTCAACGACACATAGTTGAGATTGGAATATCGTCTAGACATATTCATTTGTATACACATTTCCCGGCTGTTCTTGAACAGTGGACATTTTCAATTTTTTTCCAAAACAGTTCTATTTTATGGGATTTCCTCTGCAATACTGGTGGATTTTAAAATTACCCTGTGTATTCGTTTTCTATTCACATGTATGTTTTGATGTGATTTATTTCTGAAACCACGAGATATCTCAAAAGTTTGCGAACCAAATTTATTAAAAAGGACGGAATATATATAGTCTCCACCTTATTCTCGTATTTACCCCATGTAATAAATATATCAAAGATATTTTGATACCATTCCAAGGCGCATTCATAGATGCAGATATCTGCCAAATTTATTCGGCTACCTTTCATATTGGAAATTTTGAGAAGAAATATTTTTTTAAAGAACTTTCATAGCGTTTTGCTAGTTACCATTACAATATAACGAAATGTTAAGAAAATATTAAGAATCGCCAACTGTTAGAGTTTTTCTGGTACAAGGGATGCAGCTACGGAAATTAGAGCGGTTTAAGGAGGTATTAGACGAGCCTTGTCCTGGAAATTCTCGCAGAAGCCTTTGAAGCCATCGTTATCTTAGGCACTCGTAAACTTTGTTCGTTGTTTGCCGTCTTTCTAGACTGGGGAAACAATGGAAGCTGCCTTGTGGTACCCACAAGAACAGACCGTTGAGTAGCCTGAACATAGTAATTAAAGGGTCGTAACCTGTGTTAAAAATTAGATCTATTGCCGCGATCTAGACTTTGGAAAGCAATGCTTATGCCATTACAGACAGAATCAGTAGCATAATATGCGTATAGTGTAACAATGAAGGTCCTATCAACTGAAAACTGATTCCAGACAGTCGCAGTCACACGATACTTTATTCTGCTCACTTGTGTATGCGACCTGAGCTCAAAAGTATCGCACTCTTATTTACATAGCTCCAACACAAAGGCTAAAATTCAGAAACTGGAAGCTAATGAATTGAGTTTTATTTATTTCACTCAGTAGTACACTTTTTGCATGGCAAGTGTTTTGAAAATCGCAGTCAAGTGCGACAAATACTGCAGAGCTTTTCATTCCAAACGAAAGGAATGGGATTGGGGTGGGATTGACGGCTTGCCAGAAATTTTGGGTTTCGACTACGGAACAGAAAGTTGTATTTCGTGTTTAATTAAATATTCTTTATGAAAATGCTATGAATTTATGACTCTGCATTGAAACGTAAATCGCGCTATTCTCCTGATTTGACACCAAGTGATTATTTCAATTTTCAAAATTAAGTTTATCAGAGTATTGAAACGTACATTTTGGAATCACTCTCATGTAGGTAAATATTTAGGAGACAATTAATTTATCTTTTCTTTATGTAATATATGTAATCTAAATTTAATTAAGGCTTTCAGATGAATTAATCTCGTTTCCAAAATTATTCAAAATAAAGGCATTAAGTATCAAATCTATTATAATTTTGTAATCAAACACGCACTTTTCTATTGTTCCACTGTTTTACACACTTTACTGTTTAAATATCAGAATTTTTACCATACGTCACTTATGATACCCAACTTGCCGCTATCTTGTTTATTAAAATGCTTAAGATGAAAAATTGTTGACAGAGAAGCTCTCACTTAATAATAAAATGAACTTGAATTTTTAAACTTTGTTAGTTGAATTTAGATATATAATTAAAGAAACGCACTACTTTAAAGTACAATAATAGTTACGATAGCAGTAAAACAAAATAATTTAACAAAATTTAAAGCCGAGTGCCACAGGGTAAAATTAGTATTAATATTCCGTAACTGTTTGCAAAGTTCGTATACGTATACAGAGTGTTAAGAAAGAAGTCGCTTTGAGGAATGTTTGCTAACGTACAGCTACTAATTTAACTAGAGTTAAAATGCTTGTCTACTACATTAAGGGATGTATATCTCAAAAAACGCTTATTTTTGAGAGTTTTTTGTTTGGCTTGATAAAACTTACATGTACTTTTGATAACACCCTGTATAAGATATTTTAAATTACAATTAAATTTCACTTTAGGCTAATTACTATTTATTATGTAAGTAACCTATTTTAGTCCTCAGTGTATTTGGTTTCCTAAACATAATTTAAGCGAACGTGAAGGATAACAAATTATCATAATAACTGCTGTTGAACTTAGAGCGAAATTGTTTTATTAGCTACAATAAAATATTGATTTTCTTTGTCTCAGACACCTTATGAGATCGTAAATATAGAATTACCAAAGTAAGTTTTATTTCCAAGGTCTTTATGTTGAAATTCCTAAAAGTCTTAGCGAAATCGTTAGAAATGTCTTCAATTCAAGTAAACAGTACTGTATCGGTGGGTTATCCGAGTTATAGGGTGGAAGTATCGAGTGGTGTCCGGACGTAGATGTAGAAAGGGTGCGGGACGAGACTCGCGTGATCAATAAGTGTCCGCGGCTAGTGGCTAGCGGTTGCTAGGGCGAGGGCGGGTTGCTAGGCACTGTGGTCGCTAACAACCCTCGAGGGTAGCTCAGCCGACATCGTGATGGCGTCAGAGGCGGCCATGTTTACCCACCTGCTCCTGTATGTGTCGGAGGAGTATGTTTGTTTTCAATTTGAGCCTTACATTATGTATGCTTGCATGCACGAGGAGGAGTTTACACAAGTATACGGGATGCAAACTTTAAAAGAATCTGATGATCGACAAGCACCACTTTGTCTCAATGTTGGAGAAGACGTTACCAGATTAGGGGATCGCGAAAATGTAATACGGGTATTGAGAAAAAAATTCTATTCAACTTTCTGATTTAATTACCGAATAATTGAGGCACTTATGAACTCTCTTTTATACTTTTATACTTTAAAACGCTAATTTTTCTTGTTTTTGCT
This sequence comes from Phrixothrix hirtus, assembly GCA_024586415.1. NCBI lineage: Eukaryota > Metazoa > Arthropoda > Insecta > Coleoptera > Phengodidae > Phrixothrix > Phrixothrix hirtus. The sequence goes on from JAHWXV010434174.1 coordinate 9,428, forward strand.
TAGTCTAAGGTTTCAAATTAATGAGTCATAATTTGTAAATGACGTTAGCTTACTTAGAAAGTTTTAAACGTTTCAATTAGTTAAAGGTGAAAATGAGAAAAGAATAATTACGCCCATAACAACCAATTAATAAACATAAAATAATTCTTAATTTGCATTAGTGGCGAGTATAAATAGTAATTATAAACTAATTTAAATTTTGACATTTCCAACTTTTAATTTTGGTAATCTGTCGCTTAATAAATAACTAATTTGTGTTATTTAATATACACACATATACATAAATAATCACAAATACAACGAAAAATCTCCGTTTAAAATTCACTCATTTTTCTTTAATATATAAGATACCTACTTCCGAGAAAATCCTACTCATAAGCGCACATTAAGCTCTAGGTTTGAGAAAATACTAGCGGTAAATTTTTTCAATGTAAAGGATTATATTTCATCTAGTAAATACTTATAATAGAAATTGTAAATAGTTTAATGTTCTTGAAAAAATGCAATACCAGTGTTGCTTCTTTTGTACAAAATAATCACGGTTTCTTTTTATTTTAATTGCTTCCGTTTTGATTCAGAGACTGGAATCGAAGATTTCGGGGTCGGCTATTTTCCTTTTTGTTTTCGTTTTAATTTAGGTTTTAATTGATGCACTTGTGGAAAAAGTTTTTGAGTTAACGAGACTTCAATTTACTGAATTACTTGTAAAATTGGTAAACATAAAATGCGTCGAACCAAAATGTATTGATAAAGATCGGTTTTCGGTTCGAATTTGCTTCGAGCATCTGTTTTTAATTATTATTGTTCTATAGGGTAAAAAAATAGTTATTATTTACCTGCGTTTAGTACTATTCTGTATGTTGTACAGCGTTTCACAAGCGTGTGTTCAAATTACGCAGGGAGATAGAAGCATAAAGGATAGAAAACACATAATTTATATTTTTCATTTTTTTCAGTAACCCAGCAGTTTTGAGGAAAACTGAGAAAAAATTAGTACGTGTTTTAAAATACGATACATTCTTATAATCAAAGCACGAATATAGCGCAGCAATGTTCTTTATTATTTAAACCATTAAATCGATTACCATTTAATTGCGTTTGTTACATCATGTATTGTTAATTTATTGTTACCTTATAAATGGTGAGTTAATTTAGATAAACGTGTGAAGTTGCGATTTTGGCTGATGTTTTAATTAGGTAATAGTAAACCACTTCAACATACAATGTATATAAAACAACCAATCGACCTGGTGTCAGTAAATAAATGTGATGAATTTTTAAGAATTAATACACTTAGATACAATTGCACAACATAGTAGTCATAGATTTATTACAATAGTTTCTTAGTAGTAATTAGTTGGTTAAGAAGTTAATCGACATTTTTGGTACAATTAGCCCATAATATTTGGTATAATAAATTTGACAAAAATTACATTCACGGGAAATCTACTTATACAAAAAACAAATAAAATATTTTAAAACTAAACAGGGCTACAGCTGAGTGTTATAGTCAAGTTTATTTTATAATGGTTTAATATTTCATCACATGTTTAGTAACTCTATGATTCTATGGAATTAGCAATCGTTACAACATATTAGTCGATTAACTTAACGATTTCTGATATTTTAATCCAATTGGACTGTAATCTAATAAACTTAATATAACTTAGTAAATAATTAAATTTCCATTACAACAGAATTATAATCAAATTTCTTTATCTAGAAGGAAATACTTTTCGTTAGGTAAAAGCCTTTCTCATAATGCCTGCACTTCCTGTCCAATATACTGAATAAACGTCAGAATCTTAGAATGAATTTTACAAGTTTTATTGCAGTGAAACCGAGCTTTCCTAAACAACCCTATCATAGTCTTTTATTCTAAATTGACAAGTTGTAAAAAAGTACTTGATCAATTAAATCACTATTCAAACATCCGGGCGGTTATAAATTTTTAAGTGAATATTTACTTGGAGGAATACTCAAAACTATTTAAGATTAATTTAACTCACAATTCCCAAACAAATCGGGTCGACTTGCATATGTACATCCAGTAACGCTTAAAACTATAACTTAGCGTAAAATTAGAAATAATAAATACTGCAGTTCATTTTATTTTGTTGTAAGGTAGTTGCTTTGATTCAATATATAATTAATTCCGTTTATTAGACATTTAGCGTGCATATGAATTTTAAACAGTGTTAATAATTGGAAGAGAGTAAATGCAGCTAATCTAAAGTTCCATAAGTAGCGCAATACCAGATTTTATTTTAAATACGTTTGTTATAACCATAGCAAATCAAAAATTCATTCAGTTGCGTGATTTCTCACTCTCCATACTATTTACGTGTAAACAGCTTCACGTCCTTTTCTAAAAACATCAGTTGAAGTTTTTGGAAACTTCAATTTGGTATAATCAAAAAATGTATTAAGATTTTTTGTTCGTTTTGCTATAACAGTGCATTGCCTGAATATAACCACGTGCCTGTTAGAGTCGCTGTGTCTAATAGCGATGTTCACTTACACTAAGTATTAAAATTTAATATTATCAATGAGGTTGTTGTATATTTCTATGAACTTTTCCCCTTTTGGTTTTTGGTCCTAGTCAGTGAACCATGGTGAACATCAATGGATGGTTTGTGTGTTTTCCTTACTTAGCCAGACTGGGATACACACATTTTATTATGCGCCCCTGCTTTTGTTTAAATGTGATTTTTCAAATTTTGTGTGCAATAATACCTACATTTTTTTAGTTTCAAAAAACATTAACATATAGAATCTCTGAGAACGTCGACAAACGATTAAAATAAAATATTTTTATTTGTTGGAGAAAATAGGCGTTAAGGAAAACTCATCAAAGAAACTATCAACAAATCTACGAACTTGATAAATAAGGTCTTTAAATCTTCATAATGCTTCAAAACACTTTTCCTTGCTTCTTATTCTTTTTAACAAACATGGCTTAAGAAAAAAGTTTCAGAAAGTCAGAGGTTACGCACCACTTTTATCTTTGGGATTCTCATAAAACATTGTCTTCAGTAAAAAAATTATGCTAGAAACACTTTTGATAATTACCTAAAGTAGTTTGTACTTAAGACCAGTTTCGAACAAACAAGTTCAATCTAGACCTAAAGTAATTTTCAAGCAGTTGATAGTGAACGCACGCACTTCAGATCGAGGAAGCGATGTTAATGATTGTAAAATCTCCGATTGATAAGGAGAATGTAAATGAAGAAAAATTTAGTGACTTAAATTTTATATAAATATCTTTTCCCATAAGTGACAAGAATTTTGTTAAGTAAAAACAAAATGTTGGAATTTGGGGATTTCATAATACATTAAATAAATATGTATTCCTTTAAACGAAATGGTAACCTGTAATCCAAATAATTTTACATCAATTACTTAAGTTGTTAAGAAAATGACTACATCTTACACAAATTCATGAAACAGGGCGATATTTAAAACCCTACCTATTTACCGACTAGGTTATCTAACCAATCTCGTTGGATGACGCAGTTTTATTTCCTATAGAAAATTCCCCTGTTGTATTGAATATCCTGCTATAAATGTCAATTTAAATTTTTATAGTAAATAAAACAATGCTGCAGCGTAATTAAGCATCAATTATATTGTATATCATATCTCAAAGGTAGAAAGTGGACATTTGTAGCCCGCAGCTGTTTGATGTCAGAGCGAGTGAAGTTGACAAAATGTCAGCGATTAGCAAATAAAACGATAATGCTTATGTCAACAAGACGTATGGCACGTTAAAAATTCTTACTACGAGTTGGAGTACCTCTAGGTTCGGGTAAAGGGAATTTCTGTATCCTGAAACCTCGACCCCAAAAACAACATACAAACATTCCATGATATAATAGGTTCTCGCTCTGGGTATTTGGGAGAAATAATAAGCAAACACACGTACATTTATGACGTGAATTACAAATAAAATTGAGCTAATTAGCGATAAATAGTTTTAACTTCTGAAGGAACTGAATTTTATTGATGCAAAAGCGCGCAACTGTTCTGAGAATAACATTATGCTGGAAATTCTTCGACTTTTGACGCATGCTAAATGTTTATGAGTAGGTATACTTGGTAATCTATTCAAAGCTACATATGGATTTTACTTGCGAAAAATTGGATAAGAGGCAAGCATCACACCCAAACTCAACATTTTCCTTGTTAACTAGCATATTCCATCACAGAAGTTGATTAATCTGTATACTTTCTCGCAGGGTATAAATCTCACATTAAACAAAGTAGGATTGTTTTATGAACGTCGATGTGATTTGTTTTGACTTTACAAGCGTAAATGTTTATATAGCATAAGTTTTCAAATGTCTTTCTCTGTTTTTCTATAATTATATAAAAATGTGTCTTAAATAAAATCCAACGTTCAATTCAGACCTGTTTTGTGAACAGCTGGTAATAGCGGGACCACGTACAAATGTTTAAGTTCAAAATTAGCAGTGGTACTGCGGGAACGTATAACAAATTTTATACTGAAATAATTATTAAAAAAATTGCAATTGTCATATAGAAACTATAGTATTTGTAGAAAACTCTCGACTCACGATTAACTAACTTTGTGTCCCCTGAGCTGTGAAAAATAATTACTAACAAAATCGATTTAACAAGAAATAAGGATAAAATAGTATAAGGAATTCTATAAAATATTATATGCTTTTTAAATATCTTTAATGTGGCATAACAGACAAATTGAAATAAAATTATTCCAAAATGGAAAAGACAAATTTTTTTAACGACCAAGTGTTAAACTTAGGTTTCTATATGGGTACTCTAGCGTGTCTGCCACTGTATACGGCCCCGACAAGTGAGAGACGTTTTATGTTCGCGTGTCGGGGCGGTAGTGTAGTGGTCGACGTGTTAGAGTACCAATTTAGAAACCCGAATTCAACCCTCGGCCGCTCGAAAATTTTTCTAAAATTTGTCTTTCCATTTTAGAATAATTTCATTTCAAGGAATAAAGGAATAGAATTTGTAAGATGAAATTAATAATAACTTATAAATCAATCATTTTTCTTTAGTCTGACTCCCGAGAAACGGATTCAATTATCTGGTAAGCGTCTGTTCTTTTTCTCCATTTTACTCAGTAACGAAGGATATCTAGTAAGAATCATTTATTATTAATTACTGTGGTCCTTTGTCATTTAAGATATTTTCATACAAAGTAAAGTCTACGAATGTTCTTAATGTTTCTCCTGAAGATATCTTCTAATTATGTTTTTCTAAAATTTACGTTATTCGTGTTGAAAAATTTCTAAATAGAGGTTTTGCTTAAGAGCACTGTGAACATTTTAATAAAAAAATACAATAAGTGTTTTCCTTTGCCACTCTAAAGTGCGTTTCACTTCTTCACACAATGCGATAAAACAGTTTCTTTGTGAACCTTAAATAATAATTGCGAATACATTTTTATTAGCAACGTTATTCATTTCTTGGTGTTCTATATCAAGTACCAATTAATATACGTTTGTTAAAACTCGATTTAAAAAGGTGAGGTTCTTAAAGATTATTGAACTCGGTTAGAGTCTTAAGAATAATTTGTAGGTTTGATATTACAGTGAGGGACTAAACTAGTCAATCAGTTTGTATCCTAAATCGCTTGCAGTGGCTGTCGTAATTCCATTTTAAATATAATAAACGGGGCTACTTAATTAGAAAGAGGGCTTATACACTCGAAATAATTGTTTATTTTACAAAACTGTTACAGACTTGTTTATCGTTTTATTATTTTATATAGGTGAACCAATTCAATAGTAGCCATTTGCTGTGTACATAAACAATGTCTGCATATAAAAATATAATTACATATTGAGTAAATTTTCTTTATTAATCTTCGTGGTATTATTGTTAAAATTTATTAATTTTAATATAATATATTATTTACATTTATCGCTAGAAAATTGTTTGGTCGAGGCAGATTTATTTCTAAATTACTTATTCATAGTTTGAAACGGCACAATCCTCATTGATCAAAGATTGGCTATATAGTGATAATAATAATCAAAACTTTAATATTTTAAACAAATTAAACATTAGTGTAAGGATGTTGTAATATAGGATAAGAATTCTATTAGAACTAAATGTGTACCTTACGTTGTAATCAACCTTTGATTCTTAAGATAACAACTAAAAACTAACAACTCTTGGGCCATATTGTGATAAAGTATCAATATAGGATGTCCTGGATATGAACAGTATTATTTAACACACGTGTACCCAGACCTTTTGTGAACACAAATTTGTTGAAATTTTTAATCCAGTTATAAAGGTTTGTAAATTTTCGCGCAAAAATCTATTATGAATACAGGCCTGTGTATGCTTTACTATGAAAAACGTAATTGAAAACATAAATAACACTTGTTCTATGTTTACAAATATCATATTACATTTACTATTCTGAACTTTATCGAGTCCAAACCCACGTCAGCTGTTTTAATAAAAGTAATAGAACGTATTCTTTTAAATATCCTAAATTTGTTTTTTTAAAACTATTGCTTATTAATTATAAATTATTTATGAAACAATTATTACTAAACATATTTAATAAATATCTAAATTGACATATGTTTTCGTTTTAGTAGGTATGTAGTATAAAATTAAAACCCATTTGATCCATATTAATTTGTATAAAAAGGTACTGCATACAAATTAAGTCTAATTTATATGAAATTTATTTACTATTTAAATTTTGAACTATTTCTACAATTGAAAATATTTTCAAAATGAAGATATTCATCAACAACAATTTAACGTTGTGTTAAAGCGGCTTAAAGCACTGTAGAACATTTTTAAAAGTGAAACTTGTTTAAAACATGTTTTTATATTCAATAATAAAATTATAATCTTGCGCAATTAAAAGACAACTAGAAATTTTAAAGAAGAAAGTCAAACCCTTATTTTGAACACTATTTAGGCTATCAATATATTAGCGGATATTTAATAATTAGCTGAGAATATTCATGAATGGTACTCTGAAGTCGTATGCGTTATACACTGTTGAACTCAGTAGACCAAGTTCCAAAGCAGGGACGGGCTGAAAACATTAATTGCAAATATTTCGTAAAATATGAAATTTAAACGCATGATTCTTTGTCGTGTATGTCAAAGTGTATCTAGTGTTAAAGTAATACCTAATATCCTGGACACTCTGTCTAGCTATACCTTATTGACAATATTGTGATAATTATGACTTCGAGATATTTTAAGTCTAATTATTAACTTTACGACTGTTCTGGCATTCAATCACTTCATCATCTCACAAATTGTAGAAGATTGTTATGAATGTATATCTGGTGATACTATTTTCCACATTCCATACCTTCTATCCATACAGATTCGTTCCTGAGGACTACGTCTTCAGAATAATGAACATCGCATTGTTTATACATTTTTTGAATGTTTATGAGTGATGGTCCAACAAGATAATTCGTACCTAATCATCTAGAGTAGAAACTCCAGGTTCAAAAATATCTGAATTAGTGCAGAATCTTCTCTAGGTTGCTAATTGTTAAATACCGAGCTTGTCAGTTGTTTTGGTACCCGTGGGACTTCGAGCAACACAAGCAAGTCTGTTACAGTTGTATCTTCATTAAAGGTAGTGAATAGTGTGCTGCCAGTTTCTCTAGATGTTGAAATAATTGCAACATGATTCAGCTATGATCCAGGCCGCTTTAATTATGGTGCAATGCTCTCGCCTGAGTGAAGGGGGAAATTTCTGTTTTGCGAAAACTGTTGGTAATTATGGAGTATTGAAAGGCATGCTCGCACTTTAGAGTTAAAGGTCGATCAAAATCGAATCTGCTGGGTGCAGATATGGTATTATCTAGATTGTATACATTAGATCAAAAATTTTTGAAAGATTTGTAAACAGACACCTCCAACGTAGCAAGAGGTTCGTGTGATTGGTGAACGTGAGAGACGAACATTATTCTCTTGTGCATAATCTTTTTACTTCAATGTCAACAAGTAGCAGTGGTCTAGCTGGTACTATGTGGCCTACAGAACGTTACATCCATGCAAGAAACGAACCCGCGTTGATCCAACCAGTTTTAAATAATTTCACACTGGAATTAACTAGAGCAGCATTAGAGAGATTGACCATACGAACCTGTTTGAAAACCACTACAAGTGGTATTGACGTTTCACTGGCATCAAAACACCCAACTAATGTTTTCCCGCGAATGTCTTGCTATATATTACCTTTTTACATAACTGACTTACAATTTTTGCGGTTTGGCCAGTTTAGTCGCAGTTATAAATTCTATCGGGTTCCTCAGAAATACTAAGGTCAGTGAGGATTCTTAAAGCTTATCTTAAACCTTGGTAATGCTTTCTTTATTTACAGTAGCAAACCGGCAAGCCGTAAGCTTTTCTGGTGTTCGCAAGTCCAGTTTTATGCCTCACACTTCACCAACTTTACCACTTTACCAACAAATAATCACTCGTTTAATACCGGCAACAGTGAGACTAAACCCGATCCCTTGCATCTTAATAATATACAAGACTAACTTACTCCCAAGGTCTTTATCCAATGGGAAAGGCCTACCTAACTTCGGCAAGTCCATTGCGGAAGGTTTGTCAGCTCCGCTGTGTTTTTTGTGCATTTAATCATCAAAGTTAGGTAAACTCAATTAATAGCTATCATCAATTTCTTTTGTGAATTATTTAAATTTA
>JAHWXV010434182.1:0-18708 GCA_024586415.1 Phrixothrix hirtus
TCAATTAGATCTTGACATATACAGGGTGTTCTTCAAACATTACCTGCCTGCAGTGGTCTTGAAAACAGTGGCGCCCAAATTTACTGATTTAGACCTATTTCCCGACAGTGTTTAGCTCCGCAGTATAGGAGAACCACGCCGGCCGTCGCTAAAACACTGGTGTTTCTGCCACATGCGTTATTGCGATTTCGTCTTGTGACAAAGCCTTTGAAGACGTTTCAGATTTTCAATTTTTTGCTAAAGTGTTTTTTCTGCTGGTTAATAACTCTTTTTTATTTTAGTTACGTTTGATTCTATATTTAGAATTTGATATTGCTTTTTATCTTAGGACTTATCGATGTTGTAGATTTAGATCAGTTCCGCCGAAGCTGTGTGTAAGCGAGGAGACACCGCTCTAAAATTCAGTTGAATGTTATTTAGGAAGATTTACGTTATTAGTGGTATTAAATATACAGTTTAAGTGTATTTTCTTAGTCTTATTCTTGTTCCCTATTACGCAATTTTGAGCCAGGCATGTTATAATGTCCTTGGCTCTAAATTATTTCTGCAATACATACAAGTTTGGTAATGTAAAATTCAATATAATGCATATCACTAATTTTCGGGTATAATCGTCGCTATGCATTTTGTTAATAAATGTCATCTACAATTTTTGATAGTAATTTTTAACAAAAAATTAAGTTGATTTATTAGTTTCCACTGTAACCTCATTTATTAAATTATTAAATATATTTTACTACAAACTTAATGTTAATAAATTTGCATTTATCAATCCTTTTGGTTTTTTACCTATTGATAATACTTTGTTTTATCTTGAAATTTAATTTGACAGAAGTGCTGGATAGAACAATTCCGTTGTAGTTTTTACAATTCGCTTTTATATGATTAATTACCTAATTGTGTTAAATTTTTTTATCAAACTGTAATATTTAATTAATTCGTATAATTTCTGTGATTACAATACAATGTTTATTACTTAAAACCTTGTTTACAATTAAAGATGTAAAAGTCTGGATCTTAATTTTACATGAAGACTACTTAAATTGATTTTTAAAAGTCAGTGTAACGAAACTTTAAACCAGATAGTCTTGAATACTTTGACTAGTTTCGACAATTCTTGTGTCATCCTCAGAAAATCTATTGTTGAAAATTAAGGAAATACACATGCCACACATTGAATTTTCTTATTATTTAATTTGCAAGCATAGTTTCAACTACTAATGTTTCCTTTTTTTGTACCTTTCCTACAATAAATTTACTGATGATGATGGCAACAATTTTAGTATCGAAACAAGTCAAAAGAATTATAATAAATCTATTAAAAACATTTTAGACTGTTTGGTTTTTGATGTTCCCTTCCAAGATTTTTAAAATCAAAAACCTGTCTAAATGAAAGTGTTGCAAGACAGTTGTTTGCGTTTCGGTGGGACAAAAATTTTCGAAAATCAAGAACTAGGAACATTTATTTTCAGTATGTTTATTTAAAACATTGTAGACATTTTATTTCTGACCATATGAAATTTCTAATTTTTTAAAAATTCTTTTGACTAGGTGTCTTTCGGTTGCAATGAAAAAAAAGGTAATTAATTGTTATTTATTTCCTTCTTTGTGTTAATTATTTTACACTGTACCAATAATGTATTGTTCATTAAATCATTGTTGTTTTTCTGCTTTTATTTCAATTGCTATTTAATCAGCACCAACTTTTATGCGATATATGTACGTGGTAAGTTTGTAAAGATCAACAAAGTTATGATTTGTTGCTGTTTTTTAATTGTGTACAGCACTAACGACCCTGAAACTTTACTTTCCTGAGTACACTAGCCGAGATGAATTCATACCTGATTTCGATCTGTCATTTTTTCCTTTAGATAAAAAGGTTTCTTATTGTGCAATCTTATAAAGAATAAATTTTAATAAAAATAACATTAAATAACAAATAAGGATACAAAATAGCTAAAAATAGAATTGCGGTTTAAGTAAAGCAATGAAGGGCAGTTCTTTGGACAACCCTTAATAATCCCACTGTATTAAATTCTATTACTTTCTAATTAATTAAACAATGTGGAAATAAAAATTTTACAAACGATTTTACTTACAGTGAGGTTTTGCATATAATTTTAGTTTTAACAATTAAAGAATTAAATAAAAGTGTAATTTTTACTGCAGATAATAAGCTCATTCTAATATCATATTTTTTGATGTTTCTTCGTCAAATCCAAAATCTTAAATAAGATATTTCGATACTGATGACGAAGTGGACGAATTTTCAAATTACAGCTCTATACTAAGGAAATTTAACTAATAACGCCCAACACCGGAAATTTGTAAGTCTTCCTTTTTCTCGCCACAAATTTAAATGCTTGCTTTAAAATGGTAATTTTCTCGTTTCCATTTATTATTAAGCATTTCATGTACAATTTATTTAAATTAAGATTTACAAATACTAAAAACCGTTTACGAATGAATAACAATAAAATCGATCGTAAAACTATAAAGAATGAAGCATCTTAACCCCTTATTTCGTCTTCAGTAAAGCGAATGATCAAATTTAATTTAATAAACTAAAAGAACTCAATGACTTGAATATTCTAACTTAATCAAATTCATGTCTTGCACAGGAATTCAAGACCAGTTTGTTGAATAAAACCCTAAGGGTTCGTGCCGGCCAATTGACCCTGGGGTCGCGCCCCAGCGGGCATTACGCTGACCAGCACACCTCCCCTGACCTTTGTCGCTCGCCACTCGCCATATAAACACACCATCCATCACGCTGCCGAATTAGAAACGAATTTGGTTGAGCCCTTCAAGCCTACCAGCCGGAACTGGACAACACATAAATCATAACGGTAGGGTCTAATTCAGATTATAATTTTAATATTTGCTGATACTTGAACGACCAACATTATTTTGAATAATAACCTTAGCTGCTATTTAAAACTAAATTTGATTCTTTCTGTTTGAATTTTATTGATTTTTAAATAATTTGATAGCCCTATTGTCTAACCTAATACTGAAAAGTAAATTTTCAAATTACCTTAAGAAACCGTGCCGAAACTCAATTTAGGATTCTTTCTACTGATCGATCCACGAATCTGTTACATTAAGCTCTGAATTCGTTATTTTTAATTTAATTAAACTTGATTACCATTATTTTAAGGACGATTACAACATTAAATTTTGTAAGTGAGTTCAAAACATTATTATTTTTAGATTCAGTTTCTGTACTGAATTGTAATATTTTTTAATATTGTAACGAAACTAGTTAATTGTTTTAAAAATTTTATTTATATTCACTAAAATTACAATTATTTATATACACCTAATTATTTAAATATTTATTTCACAATCCACTAACAGTAAACATTTATATTTCTATTTATGTATATTTATATTTATATGTATAACCGTAACGATCAGTTCAAGATTCTAATAAAAACAAACTAAGGGAATTTAATCTGCTGTTTATACAGAAAAGATAAATTCTAGAACAATATAAAAACGATTCCAGAATATTACTAATAATAATGATGTAATAAATTGTAATGCTATGACTCATTGCTGACCTACCTAAATTGACAGATATCGGTTACCGTAATGAGTCATTTATTGTTTCTAATTTTTGTTACAATATATGGGATTTTCAGATTAAGTTCTTTATTTTCAGGAATTCAAATACAAAAATTTGGTGCGGGACAACACATGACTTTCTCTTATCTATTATAGATATATAAATAATGTCCCCAAATGACTATTAATTACATTTATTTTGTGAACGATAATTGCAAAGGTCACTCATCCAAATTACTGGACACGCAAAACGCTGTTTAACTCCAGAGATTTTCTTGGATAACTCGCTTCAGCGCATTTTTTCAGAGAAATGGAAAAGTTCATACAAAAGGCAATTAAAAATATTTATTAAAATACATCAATTTTAATGGAAAATGATTATATAAAGTAAATATAAAACTAAAACCAAGTTTTCCCAAAATTTTTAATATAGTATCCTACATATGTTACGGTCTTTAAAAATTAGGCCATCATCAGGGAATAAATAAATAATAAAAGATAAGACGTATATTTGATTTTAACTAAATTCTTGTCGTTGTATTCTAGAAAGATAGAAAACTTAAATACAAAATTTTATTTTCTACAATGTTTAGTTTTTGAGATATACAAGGTGATCTATTAACTCTATGAAAAACTTTGGCAGATGGAAGCTGATGTGATTTTAAGCAAAAAATGTTATATGGACATAGGTCCGCTTTGTATTGGTTAAAGAGTTATAAAGGTTTTAAAATCTATTTCGGCTTAATACAGTTTAAAGAACAAAAATGAAGTTGATAATGAAAAGTCAATCCTAAAGTTATAAAAGCTGTTCGAAGTGTTCCCCTTCACGTTGAATACAAATCTCACATCGACGAATCAAAGATTCGGTTACAAGATGTATGACATTTGGATTATGTCTTATGGTTTCAGCGGCATTTAAAATCCTTTCCAGTAATTGTTCTCGCATTGTAATTTCTACACTGTAGACTTGTTGCTTCATATCTCTCCAGGCGTAATAATCTATAGGATTCAGATTCGGGGATCGTGGTGGCCAAGCTATTTGGACCTCCCACACCAATCCACCTGTTTGGAAAATGTTGATTCAACCAATCAATCACTGCTCCTTCTCGATGTGGTGGTGCACCGTCATGTTGGTAAAACATATTCTGAATTATATTTAGCGGTACGTCGTCCATTAATTCAAAAAGTTATTTTGTAGAAAATTTCTAAAAGTGTTTGCATTGAGTCTATCATTAATCACCTGAACGGGCAACAAATTGTCGTTGTAAAAGCTACCTCAAACATTAATACGCCCATACGTGCTCATTATGACAACTATTTATGCCGTCTCTCATAAAACAAGCTTCATGGGACCACAGAATTTTGAAAACAAATTATTTTCTGCGTGTTGCTGAAGAACCAAGTGATATAATGCTATTCAATGTTGAACGCCTCCAGGATTTAATGTTTGGGCATTTTGGTAATGAAATGTATGTAACACTTCTCGATTTAATACACGCCATGCAAAATTTTGGGATAGTTGTAACTCATTTGCTATACGCCGAGAAGTAATTGAAGTATCGTTTAGGACACAACCGATAATGTTTTCTTCATCTTCTACGTTTACTTCATGGGGACGATTATGTCGTAGAGCAGGGTTACCTGTTTCTCTAAGTCTTCGAAATGCTCCACTAGGTCGGTATCTACGGAGAAACCTGTGTTGGTATTCTCTTGCAGCTTGTCGAGATTTTCCGTTACAGAATCCATACACAAAGATGATATCTGCATATTCTTTTGTGTTAAATGAATACATTGTTGCTTCAGAAATATGTACACCAATAAACATATTTTAGTGTAACATAAATGACATATGCACCAAATATTGTTTTGACAGAAACAAATATTCTGTCGTAATGTCAACGTCAATCTATTGTTTCATCAAGGCATGCTTCAGTTTCTGATGGAAATTTCATTGTTCTTTAAACTGTATTAAGTCGAAATAAATTTTAAAACCTTTATAACTCTTTAACCAATACAAAACGGACTTTTGCTTAAAAATCACATCACCTTTTATCTGCCAAAGTTTGTCATAGAGCTTATAGATCACCCTGTATTAAACACAATTATTACTTTAAATACTTCCGGTTACACGATTTTCAGAAATTTATTAGAGAAACCACTTAGTTCAAATAAAATATAATTAAATGGTTAAGAAATATACTAAGTTTAAAAAAAATCGTTATAACCAATTTCAAGAAAATCGCGTGAAACTAAAGTTTAAGGAAATATCTAAATGTTACAAAAATAAAGCGGTACTCCCGGTTCTCCAATTGTAATCAAATTATTGATTATGCATACAATGTTAATTATTACCTTAAATATTAATTTATATTCAGCTAGGGCTTTTAGTTTCATAACTATTTTATTCAGAGCTATCGCAAAGGGTACTTGCGGTTACTCGATTTACAGAATTTTTTTTTGAGAAACTGCGTAGATTATATGAAAGGGCACGAAGTGGCTAAGATATACAGTAAATTTTTAAAAAATCGTTAGAGTCGATTTCGATAAATCTCTAAAAAAACAAAAAATGACAAGAGTAAAGCGGCACTTCCGGTCATCTGATTTTCATCAAATTGTTGTGGTTACGTATATAAATGTCTAAAAGCTTAAATATAAAATTTTGTTTATTTACGACTTTTCGTTTTTGAAATATTCTATTTATACGTATACAGACACACACAGACAGACCAATTTCTAAATCATGGTTTTCAGACTCAGGGAACCCAAAAATGTGTATTTCCACTAAAATTTCGACATTGAAACTTTCGGACGAAAGAAATATATTTCATATATGCTAACTGAAAGTGAAAATACACACAAGGCCTCCCAGGAGAACAATACACCTTCAGATTTGAAATACTGCAAAAGTTATGTTCAATTCCACATTCACTCAAATTTTAACGCACCTGCCAGAACAAAGGGAATAAGAACTTTACAGAGAAAAGCAGCTGAAAAATTTAATACAGCATAACTCCGTTATAGCGAACCCGTGATATAACGAACGATCGCCTATAACGACCAAAATCTTAAGTCCCGAACTTATTTACATTTATTAGCATACATTTTACGATTGCTTTTAACGAACACATTTATAACGAGCGGTTGGAAATAACACATTTTAATTATTGTAAATTAGATTTTACGATCTTTTATAACAAATTTAATTTGAAAAGGAATTAATCAAAAGAGAAGATAAATAGACTTATTTACTTACATTAGACAAACATATGTAGATACTGATAAGGAGTTTTAAAATGCGCGTCAAGAATTATGTTACACATCTTATCGCTCATTTGTGAAACGCGTGCGACTCATGGTAATTTTTAAATGTACACAGCTTATGTGTGGTTTAACGCTTACATAAAGTTATCTTTAAATGCGAGACGTACGATTTACTCCGAGATCTGATGGAGGTGTCCGAAGATCACCGAAATTGTCAAAAGTTCAGTAAAACTTCCGTAAGGCCTACCGTTTACTTAATCACGGTGCGACACCTCAAGGCGTAACGAAAAATGTTGGCTGCATGCGATTTATTTCATGTATTCTAATATACATCCGTTTATCTCTGCAGTGCTGTACGGCGAAGAGAAGCAATAGGAATTGTAAAACAAAATTTCACTTCGGCACGTTTCTCATTACATGGGTTAGCGGAGATTTACGGAAATTTTGCTAAACTTTTGGTAATTTAGTTGACCTTCGATCATCTTCGGCAAGTCATACATTTTTTACTTAAAGTAACTTTACGATTCACTTTTCCGCTTTTAAATAAGCGACAAGCTTACTTCGCCGCTCACTCATGCAACTCAAAGTGCTTCGAAGAGAAATTATTCTACACAAATCTGTATTCTGTTTTAATTTGTAGCTCGTATAAGTACGTTAACGTGCATTTTCAATGACTTTGATACAGTGAACTATCCCTTATAACGAACAAAATGCTTGCATTTTCCGTGTTCGTTATAATAGAGTTATACTGTAATTCGTTCGATAACGTTTATTGGTTCAAAATAATTGATAGTTCGAGAATTTGTGACAAAAGATGTTGTCAGATTTTTCACTGGATATTTGCTCCTCAAAGTAAAAATATGACTAATACCAATACTATGGCATTGCATTCTACTACGAAAATTGGAAGTGTTGGAAAACAGCGTCGGCCTGAAGCGTCAAAAAAGCAAGCAACTGCGCGAGGCGACACAATATGAACAGCGGCATTTTAATAGTGAAATCGTGAAAGAAAGTCAAAACCGATTTATTAGTGACAACTTTGACTTATAACTGAAAAAACGTATACTTACATCTATCGGTTGTAAACAGAATTAAAATAGTGTTTTTAATTTATTATATTATCTTTCTTTTTCTTAGCCTTTTATTTACCTGTTGTTTTGTTATTGATGTTAAGTCAATGCCATGTGGCATATTCGCCTCTAAACTCAAAGGACGTAGATTGTAACCAGGCTAAATTTGATATGTTTTCTCCACAAAAATTTAAAAATGCACCTAGGCCATAAAATCGTGACCTTTGGCATGTAAAAATCCCTATTGAGGGTTTAAACACCTATACGTTCGATTAAATTCTACCGGGTGGGCCATGAATTAATTTACTTTTAACTCAAATTTCGCGCGCATGACGAAAGGCGAAGAGGCGCACGCAAGTCAGTAGCTCCTAGCTACTTAGTTGCAATAGATCGATTCACAGGGCTGCAGCGCGCGTTCTGTGAAACATTTTCACATAAACAATTGACCCCTCGTTACTTCTCGACATTTATTTCATAGGGAGTATAATTTGCACCGAATGCGGTGCTGATTAAGAAATGGGTGAAATTTAGAGAGACGGGATTAACATTAAATTTGAAGCAATCCGGAGGCCCGCGAGCTTCCCGAAGTGAGGAGAACATACAGCAATTCGGCTTCAGTTTTATCAATACGCTAACATTGGGAACATTACGTACCAACATGCGGCGTATTTTGAAACTATATCCCTCTAAGAGCCAATTGGTACAGGAATTAAAGCTCGCTGATTTAAATTTGCCCAAGTTGTTTGCCAAAACAGTGCTGGATTGTTTCGATAACTTTAACACCGTTTTCTGACGACACCATTTCCATCTAAACCGGCACGTTAGCAAACAGAATTCCAGGCATCCGAATAATTAAAATCCTAAGGCCAAATATCAAACGTTCCCTCATTTTTCCAAGGTTATGGCATGTGCGGCAATTTTGGCCAGAGGATTCACTGGTCCTATTTTTTTGAAGGCTCACAGCCGCATGGTTACTGTTAACTCGAATGAGTATGTGAGAATGTTACGGGAGTTTCTAAGACCACAGCTGTAGGGATTTCCTGGCTACACTCGAAACTTTTGGATACAACACTTGCCACAACTGTAACGTGTCTCAGATATAGTTAAAGAAATTTTTCCAGAAAAATTGATTTCCAATGTAGGGGACATTCGGTGGCCACTCAGAAGTTCCACTTGTCACCCGTAGATTTATTTCTATGGGGGTATTTTAATAATCATGTGTACACCCAGCGACGGTGCTTTGATTAAAAGCAAATATTCGAAAAGAGACGTCTGCAACCTCAAGGGCACTGTGTTGAAGAGTTATCGAAAATTTGCGCACTCGTTTAGAAGAATGCCAAAATCAAGGCTGCGGCGGTCACTTGGACGACATTTTTTTTTTAAAATAACGTCTCTTTCATTATCTTTCGATTGAATAAATAAATTTTAGAATCTCTTACCATGTTTTTTTAAATAAAAATTTAAAAATAAACAAATCCATGGCCTAGCTTGTAGTAGACATGGAGAAATATTACGGCAGTTAATATCAATTGCCAAAAGAAATTTCCAGAGATCTAAAAAAAAACTTAATAAAAACATCATCTGGAACATGTTCCATGATCAACCGATAGGAATTACGGTTACAATTTCTATTCAAGCAAATTGTTGACATTAATCTACTTTAGATAACAGGTAACAAGATACCAATGAATCACTGTCGTATATATAATTCACCGACAAACTTTAGCACGGTACAGTAGAGGCCTAACAATGTCCATTAACAAGAGAATCACACAAAGTAGAACACTCTTTTGGAAAAACTTGAAAATCTCGACTTTTGAGAACTGCAAGAAAATTTGTTTGAAAATTACGCATTACTTTTTTATTTCAATTAACCTTTCAATTTTTTTAACGTCGATATTTTATGTGATAAATTGTGGGTCTAATTTGTATTGTGATAAGCACCACCTGATAAATGTCCAACGAGTAATATGGGAAAAGGGAAATAGATGATAAGACCCGGCCACTAAAATAGCTTAAAAAGAGCGTACAAATGGTGTTTTATACAGGGTGATTTTAAAACCTACCAACAAACTTGGACCATACACGTGAGGGTAGTTCTAAATCAAGAGAAAAAAATTCTTTTTAAAAAACCCCTTGCCAAAAAAAAACGTCGTTAACGGAATGTTTGTGGACCCCTTTCGATAACGCAACAGCTGAAGGTGTCATTTTAAGTAGATGAATTATAATCTGTTACATTATTCTAAAATGTAAAATTGTTTTTCTTTGAGGAGAAGTGGGCGGGAATCCTAAAAAAACCAGTAATATGTCTGCGTTGACGCGACGCATCATACAACCTTCACGCGAATTGTACACATACTGCGTGATCGTGGTGATTCACTTCGTAGTTGCATGTTCGAGCTCTAAAAGAACATGTAATTTAGTGTTTCCTTCTTTGGCGTGTTTATAACGACATTAGAAGAAGTTTAATAATAAAAAATAAATAAATAAAAAGTTCAAACAACGTTGCCTAATTTATTGTTATTGTTATTAATTAACAATAAATTGGGCAAGATTGTTCAAATTTTTTATTATTTATTTCTATGAAATATCCCAATTATGAGAAAACATAGATAACAATCCTTATTTATTTAATAATGTTGCTACTTAATGTGATAACCTTTACGGGTAGACACGAAAAAATACCTGTGTTTCCCAAAATTTATAGGCGCTGATAATCACTTTTAATCTTAATGGATATAAGAAGCTATACAATAGAAATTGTGGAATTTTGACAAGTCTTGGTAAAAAAGCAAGGGCTGAGGTAAAATCGAAGAAGCCTCATTTTGAATCACTTGAGATACAAGGGAGAAAAGTATCCGCAGAATACCATACTGATTTTCGTACTACTTAGGTAAATATTCTCATTTTCAAAAATCACGCATCTACTCGTACAACAAAATTGCTTCAATTGTAACACTAAGTCGTCCCATCATTTTTGCACTACTCTACATTCTAAGATTGAAGAAATGAGAAAACGCAAGGCATTGAGTGAGTACAATCTTGTCACTTGCAGTTGATTGTACAAAATATGTTTAATTGCTCTTAATCTAACATTAAATGGTGTGCCCTATAGCAGCAACACTCGTCCCAAAATGAACACGTCTCTACAAAGAAAATATTCAGACAATATTCTTAATTCATTTATGTTAGCTACTCATGATTATTTTCTCACTGTTGAACGATCTTTTTGTTGTCAAATTTTCCTAAAGACCTAGGTATCACGACGTACAAAATCAATTTTTCCTATAGACACAAAACAGGATACACAGTATATTTAGCAAATATTGAATTTGGATAACAATCTATTCAAAATATTGTTATTACAATTATTGATATTAATTGATATCAAGAAAAGTCCAAGAAAATAATATTTATTTAGCTGACGTTGTAATGATCCTTTTGATTTCCCTCGTAAGTAAGGTACTAAACACCATAATATTTTTTCTTTGCTTCTTTTACAATCACAAACAAGATCTTATACATTAACAAGGTATGAAGCTCACAATTGTTCAAAAATTTCTTAAACGAAACTTCAATATTCAAATATCCTCAACTCTATATAGATATATATTTAGTACAATAGTTGTTAAAGCTTTGGAAGTTCATCATACTAAAAACTTCTTAAGTATTAAAAGGTCGTTTAGCTAAGAGCCTAAATTTGGCTTAACTAGGTTCACAAATGTTCGTTATGGAACTTGTATGAAAATAAACCATTCCAATCTTGTCACTGCACAAAGTGACACCGCCACATAATCAGATTCAGTGTAACGTCTGGGCCAAGTCAGGCCAATGAAGTTGGGGTGAGTTCAATAATACAGATGTTACAATAATCAGACCATACCGTATCTGCTTTAATAGCTACAGATCAAAATAGGTCAGCACCACATGTACTTTCTGTCACGTCAACGGTTACGCAAATAAGAGGCTGTAATTAAGATGTGAAACTGTATATAAAGTCAAAGGTAAATATTTGTAATGCTGGTTATAGTTAAAGTATGTTCTCAATATTTACTGTTGTTTAGCTTACATACTGGTTGTCTCTTGTATAATGCTAAAAGGACTAGATAATCTTAAGCTTGATAAATCATAGAGTTCGTGCAATTAATTAAATTCAATTAACTAAAATGGTTTATAGAAGTTCTTGACAAATGGTATACATCCACACACTTACGCCATAAAAAAACAAATTAACAAATAGTCTGATAATATCACATCGCACTTTTGGTGGTTTGCCGCAAGTGCGATGTGGGATTATAGGGACGATGCTTAGTAGCATTTTCTCCTGAGCGGCGGTTTTTATGCTGAATTTGGTTGATGTACGGGCGATCAGGCCACAAAAGTGGTTAGCCTAGGACGTTTGCTTCAAAAGTTTACGTATACTTATTAAATTGCAATAGTGCCTAAATGGGTTAGTTCGGGATGGTTACTGCAATAGTTCAATATGCCTAAACATCGTTAGTTTGAAAGGGTTTCTACGATACTACTAGTACTTTAGAGTTGTGACGTTTCCTGTGAAACCGTAGTAATATATCGAAACCCGATCTAATGAAATTCCGAAAATTCATGTGTATTTGCCATATTAGTAATTCCAGAAGTGTAATAATTAACATTTCATTAAAGACACAAGAAACTTTAAAAATGTGTCAAATAAATACCGCGCGCGAGTGTATGTTTCAATAGTTTTAATTTATTTTCAAACTAAAGAATTACTTAAATCATATTTGATCTATCGACACCTTCTCCAGACTTAGTCCATGAACCAAAAGAATCTGTTATAAAATAAGCTATAAGTTAATTAGTAAAAATTGCATAATATGACGCAACAAATAAATCTTCGTTTACTGTCCGAAATTAATCGAGATTGAAATGATAACCGAAACAATTAACATAACAGCAATCCCAAATAATTTAAATATTAATTAATTAATCATGTTATGCAATAATTTGTTTAAGGCAAATGTATTTGCTATCCGAATTGATTAGATAGCAGACAGAGAAAACCATCAAAATTCATATTCGGTGAAGGAAAAACGAGAATATAGATTTAACTATAAATAAGATGATTTTGCGAAGCGAAAGTCGGTCTTGGTGTGAGATTCAATGTGGGATATTGCTCCGCGCATATCCATGCTAGACCGTAAAAGATTTTCTGTAGTCAAGTTATTTTGTTATTAAATTTTGCAGTGATATTTGCGTGACGTCTTGTGGACTCGCCAAGGCTGCGAAAATCCTAAGTACCATTCAAACTAATAATCTGTTAAAAAGCGCCGTATATCAGAGATCTAATTATATACGTTCAGATTCTAGACCACCGTTCCGTCCCGAGTCGCTCTGTAAGACCGAAGCATAAAATAACATAACACCAGGGGTTCTCGTAACCGAACGCTCCTGGCGTTACCACCAACGAACCTGCTACAGAACCGATCTTAGGTCGACCACCGACAAGTTGCTCTGTAACTGTTTGTGCTTGACGTCAAGCGCCCGTTAGTGTCGTACATTGAGTTATACTGATAGCAGAGGCACAACTACGCTGTAACGAGATTACCTGTCACAAAAAAAGTTTTGTCACCTGTAGGCAAGTTGCTATGTAGCGACCTGCAAGCGACACCAGAACCCGCGATGATTAGCGATACTGAGTGGCAATAAAGGTCGCGAGTATACGCTAACGCCACCGCATCAAATATCCATCCCGGATTATTGCCTGTATAGATTATGTACACAGCGGCCGCCACAGGCGACGCGCGTTTTAACGGCTTAATATCAGATACAAATATATAAAATTGCCAATCACCTACTTTGTAAAATTTCGGATCCTACAGTCTTTAGATGGCAATTTTCTAATCGTATTATAACGCCAATTTTAATGGATAAATATCCAAAACGAGCATTCAGTGAGAAAAATGTTTATTGTAAATGTAACGTTTCAAGATTTTCATTTAATTGTAAATGTGTAAAAAAAAATTGTTTGTACAATTAGTTGTATGTGTTTAGCAAAATGTGTTAATATTCTTTCAAATAAAAAAGAGTACGAGATTTTTGGTTTTTATCATTGTTACATGTCTCGTAGTTACGGATAGCAAACAAACTAATCGAGAGCATAATGCGAATACCAACTTTAACTCGTCATTACGAAAATTATATATATTTTAGAAAAAAAATCCGCAAATAAAAAAATAACTACCGTGTTTTGCAATTCTAACGGCGCAAACGTGATTATAATTGAATCACAAATAAACAACTTCCTCGCATCTCGAAAATTTCAATACGAAATGAAATTCTCGATGCAACTATTGTTAGTTGTTTTTTGTATATCAATAATAACTTATTACTTTTAGTAAAAATTGAATTTAACCGTTGTACTCAGAATAAAATGGCGTATAATTTATAAAAAAATTGTTTACGTTATTTAAAAATTGCAAAAGTTACAACGGGTTAAACTGAAAATTATGTTGGACAGTTGTTAACTTACAATTTTTGAAAAAATGCAAATTTGACACAGAAGGCATTAAATGCGGCCAACCCACCTTCGAGATTCGGATCCGTCAGAAAATTTGGCATAAAAAAAGTTGAACAAATCTTTTAGAGAAAAAAATGATCGGTTCAAGAAGAAAACGACGAGCTAGAAGGGAATGTGCCCGAGTCTCAAGTATACTGCCAACTTGCATGCTCAAATGTAACAGGAGCGCAGATCTGGGCAAAGACACAACACGTCGGGTCAATGTCTTGCAACGCCGCGCCGTCGTGACGATCCTAAAGATTGACAGCCGCATAGAGTTCATACAAAAGTCGACTTTTTGTACATTCATAATCGATTGTAAATAAACCATTTTGTTTGTTACGCTACCAGAATATCGTATTAATTTTCATTTGATTCACGTAAATGAACTGTTTTAATTTTTATTTGATTTATGTAAATAAGCTGTTCTAATTTCCATTTAATTTATGTAAATAAATCATTATTACTACCATTCCTTTTAATACCGCCGGAAACCAAAACGATTGTCAAATAAATATCACCGAAGTTGGTTTCACGACCGAAGTCAAAGCAACGTAATTTTAACAAATGACGTTCCCCGATAAATAATTATTTCGCAGGTATACCGACTGCAAAACCAGACGAATGAAGCCGCCCAAGCCGCCCAAGCCGTTTAGGATATTCCAAAAACAGTACCAGAAACCGGCCATCACGACTTCTCTATCCCCTGCAGAATATAAATTCTTTATCGTCTCGGTGTACTTTTCATTACAAATTGAAACGTCTCAGGGTTAATTATTTTGTTATTCTGTGCATAATTTGTGGATGTTTTGTTATATTTTTCGTGTTAATGCGTTTGTTAGAGTTTGTGTACATATTGGCGGGATTTAATAAAAGTTGGGTAGGACTATGCGGATAGATCCAAACACTGCTCAGTAAAATGGTATCGATAATTGCTATTGCACTGTTGGATTATTGAATTAATCATTCATGATCCATATAAACACAGATTTAAATTAAAGTATTTTATATTCAAAACTGAATTAGATATACAGAAATATTCAGTTGATAGACCGCTCGTCTAGTTACCGGAGGATGTAAAATTAAATTTAATTTTATAAAGGTATTCCGTTATTATAACTTTTTACCTTAGTGTGCAAACCACAAAATAAAGAAAATATATCACAATGGAATAAAGGGCCTCGACAGTTGTAAATGAAATATTTGATATTTATTAATTTACATACCTACTTTTTTATACTTCGTACTCTAAAGATGCAATAAAGATGAAAATTATACAATATTATTCAAAACATTTTATTTCTCTTAACTCCTCGTACATCAATGCAAGAATAAAGAAAATGAATATTTTTCGTTGTGTAAATGTTCCGCATACAAATGTATATATTTGCACTACCATGATTTAGAATTATGGTTTACAGATTTTTTGTAGGTACATTCAATTACTTAAAGTGAATTTTATTAAAATGAAAGTCGCTAAAGTGTTTGCTGTTAACTCAATTTGTTTTGTTACCCTTCTTCTCGTCTTCTTACTGCTTATTTTTCTAATTATAGACGTTCAACAGGTTGCAGTTTGTTCTTGCGAATAATTTTTAATTTTCGCGTTCAGTTTAAATTTAAATTTCCCTTTTTCTATTTTTATTCAAAGATATTTTAAAAGTTTGAGTGTAAACAAAGAGAATGAAAATTACCTGTTTTATACAACACCTAATTTTATCTTATTTTTACCTAACAAGCAGTTGCTTTCATTTCTATAATTAGCAAATAAAATAATTTTGTGTATACACTAAAGTTTTATAAGACATAATGTATTCTATAAAATCAAAATTTCAATGGGTTAAAGTAATGGACAAATTAACAAAGTAACTACGTTGCTTGTCTATGCTCTGTCAGATATTAAATGATAGTGTAATAAACGAGCAAATAGCGGTGTTGTGTGCATGTCTTATGTCCTTATTAACATATATATTAACTTCCAGCATAAACTACGTAATGCAAAATTAGCTATTACTTCATTATCTGCTCAAAATATATATTAAACTTGATTTTAGTTTAAATTTCAAAATCAGTTACTGCATCAAAAATTCCTCATTAAATATAAAAGCAAAAAATTCCGTAAAGGTAATGTCTTGATTTTACTAAAAAATAAAACATCTAAAACTAATATTTTGCAAAAAATTTAAAAATTATGTAGTTTTAATCGTCAGATATAAGATCTATCCAAACCAAATTTGTTCTAACATTTTAATCCATATAAATTAAAAGATAATTTTCAATTAGGAGGAATTGAACCATACTAAGCGAAAATTTTGAAAGGTAACATAAACTGAGGCAGCACTTATGACCTAAATTTTATTGTAAATATAACAAGGGAAAATACAGAACCTACGCAATCATAAGACTAAGACACCACGAGAAATTTGAAAAGACAAACAGAATCCTGAAATTATTCTAGTTTGTATATTTGAGAAACCAAATTCTAATAACAACATACTTGGGAACACTCTTAAGGTTTTCAGATAAAATGTACGATGTCTTTTCTTCCAGCAAACACAGTTTACCATAGAGTTGAGCATTATAAATTCTCAAACATTTCGAAGTTCTGTCTCAAACTCCAAAAGAAATTCAATAAAAACACATCGCTAAGCCAAATTTACTCTCTTAGTCAGGTGACATTTAACACATTTAAAGTCTTTAACCGGACGAATCATCAATTAATGCAGATTTTAAACGATCTCCTTGGTTTTGACAATTAAATACAAAACTATTAATTAATCCTACATTGATTACGAGCCGCTCGTAGATAATTACAGATTTTTTGTAGAATTCATTCGGTTGTTGCTAATTCGTTTATACAAAACCTTTTCAAGTTATAATTAAACAAAATATTGTAAATACACTTATCAAACACTCTTTCCTTCACGAAAGGCCACCTATTTACAGTTTAAACTAATTAAGCCTATTTTTAGACAGAAGGTTCCTTTCAAGTACGCATGCCTTTAAATAAATCCCAGCAATTGACCCTGAGGCTACACGTTCCTGTCTACATGTATCGCCTTCGCTGCATTGTAAATTCCCTTGTTAAAATACATTCTTTTTTGACGTAGGTTCCAGTAAAATACAGTTTTGAGGCCGAAAATCAATTGCATGTTTCTCTTATAACACGATTTGAGAATATGTAGTTTTACCAAAAATTGATGATCATTGCTAAGAGTAGTTTCCGTTATATAGGGGCAACAAGCGACTATAGTTTCATAGTACCTTCCAAAATCTGTTGTAGTTTGTATCGCTGGTAAGGAGCCTAGTGCCCCTTTGCATCTACGCTTCTTTGGCGAACCTTCTTGATACAAATTTCTACCAGGTTGATCTCGAATTAGGAACCCCCTTCAACGGGATTTAGTCATAAAGAATGCACCACCTGAATACTACAGCCATTGTAGGTATCTGTTAGATCTCTATTATCACCCTCATGCTTATCAATTTACATCCCGAGCATCTTTTTGATAAATTTGTAACATTTCCTGTGGAAACTGTTAAAGTGTAAAAGTGACGCGCATACATTTGTGTTTATGTGAAATTCCAGAAGATTGTAAAGATAAGACATTATAAAAGACAGTAAAAATATAACCAGGAGTGAATTATCTTAAATTTATTCAAGTTCAAACATTGTTCATTAACCTGAGTAAACATAAATTGTATAAATAATTGCGATATAAGTATGACGAAATATGGCGCAATAATAATCCGGATTTAAGACATTTAGAAACCGCTCGAAACTAATTAATAATTAATAGAGATTGCTTTTTTAAATATATTACATATTAAAACAATCTCAAAACTTCTTTTAATTAACAGAAAAGTTTTAATTGAAATTGCGCAATATTACGTTATAAATAAATTGATAATCAAAACACATGAGGCCATCCGTTATCAGTCAATAAAATACTGAATACACCATTATCAATTGTGTTCACAGAACAAAGAATGGAGCCTGATAATTATATATATAAAAGCACACAATTTTCAAGCCAACAGAAGACTTCTTGTGGATCTCTACTCGAATTCACACCGATCGATTCTCTGTCCGAGAATATATTGCATTTAGCTTTACCTTTAAGATCTAGCTATATTTTGTAGAAGTGAAGAATGACGCTTTGCTAATTACAAAAGTACGCAAACCGTTTCTGCAGAATTGTTCAGATTCTGATATTAAAACCGTCGTCGCAGAATTAAGCGACGAAGTTAGTTCAGTTATCCGAAGAGATAAAA
>JAHWXV010434205.1:0-17531 GCA_024586415.1 Phrixothrix hirtus
ACTCATTGGAATGCGGAAGTCATTAAAAAGCAATTAAAAAGCAATTAAAAAGCAATTAGTGACGTCATAGTGGTGGGGGGCGTGGTGGGGGTAAAAGTGGGGGGGATAAAAGTGGTGGGGGGTGTGTTCCAGAAGCGGCTAGCTTACACTACTTAGAGCGCAATAAAAAAAACCGTCAATTGTAGTTGCCTAGATAGGTCGATTGGTAACATAATGAAAGAAATGGGGCTTTTGGAAAAAAGAGATTATCCAATTTTGGGAATCGCTGATATACACACACCAATAGATATGTTTCTAGAGACGTTATTATTTAAACTACATGATGTAATCAAAATAAATATCTTGCAATGCATTTGTTTATTCAATATTGAGTTGCAAAATTGTAATAGAACATTTCTTATGAACTTTCAATACCAGCCAAACACTCACATTTATTCATTTTTAGAAGTTTATATACAAAAATTAAACATTTAATTTTAAATATGCCAACTTACACAAATGGCCAAAACTAATGCTTTATAGAAAGGGATAGCTAAGTATGAAACTAAATAAAATAAATTCAAGGCGTCTTGATATTTTACATTAAAACCCGCTGTTTTAGTATTATATCCTTAGGATTAACTGTAGCATTGTTTAAGTATATACTTACACAATGCTTGCATCTAGAACAAGAAACAATATACAGTTAATGCCCAAACTCGGTAAATATATTGTAACAAAACATGCATAAATCATATAAAAACTAAATTAAAAGCCTTGAACTGTATTTTTCATGTATATTTCAGAATAAAAAATTGTTTAAAGTGATTTGCCAATTATTGCAATTTATAAAAAGCTACGTATATTAAAACTTCGATAATTGCAATTAAATGAGTCAGTAAATGTTAGAATTAGACAAGAAATTTTAATAAAATGGTAAACTTTAAAGTCAATACAACGCTAACTTCATTTTATGTAAAATTTTAGTATTACACACTAAATTAATTGCATAACATAATGTTTTGAGTATTTTTATGAAAAAATTCAAAGAATTTTGTATTTATCTTTTTTATTTTGATATGCAGCTAGTCTATCCACAAGTACATAGTTATGTAATACGTTGTCCAATGAGCACGAGAAAATAAAGAGTAACCAACTGCAGTAATGAAAAACATTAACATTACAAATAAGTTCATCAGCGCTTAACATTAACATATGAAAACCGAAATTCCACTAACGTGTAAATGAATATTACCGCATCTATACCAATTATACTATAATGACTCATAACTTGAGGAGTATGAGTGTGCGTTATATTTTTATTCCTTATTAGTTATTTTATCTTTACGTTTTAAACTGTTCCAGAAACACCAAAGTTGATAATTATCAGTTGTTTCATGGCGTTTCATTTGGAAAGAACAAGGAATTTTATACAAAGGAAATTTTTTTGATTCTGAACTACTCTCACAATTATGATTAAAGCTTCTCGCACTATTTCAAAGTCACCTTGTATATTTATTAAGTTAAAAAGTCCTATTTACCCAAGGTTGTATATGATAAATTCCTTCGGCCACCTTCCTTTCATTTATTATAATAACTTGCCTCTTTCTTTCTGTAACCTACTCGCTTTCATTACATTCACATTACTTGATTTCTCAGACTAAATAACTTTATTTTACTACTAACATACGATTTATAAGTACTGCAAAGAATACAAATTTAAAACAAACTTTTTACATTGTAGCTATTCTTTCATAAAATAAATTTAATATGTTAATTTGGTTCTTACTTTAAAAATTATTTCTAGAATTAAAATAAATTAATAAATCTAGCCCTACAAAATATTAGATTATGTAGGTTTAAGATAAATTAGAATTGATCGAAACAGCCTCTTTTATTAAAATGGCAGGAAGAACTACGTGGTTACAATTTATTGACTATGGTAAATCTGAATTATACGAGGGTTGCCTTCTTAATGTTGAGCTTATCTAGAAAGCCATGATTGTAGAGTATAATTGTTATTATGACAATTGAGCATCATCTTTAGCGAGTTTAACGCAAGTGACAGCAAGAGAAAATATTATGGCGTTTTGAAGATATACGTTTTTAAATTAAACAACATGTTAAAAAGTCATGAAATTCAATCATGAATATTTCCGAATAGTAACTTCCTACAATTTCAAGCGTGGATTAAGTCGGCAAGAATGTTTTGATGAGACGATAAATATGTTTGTTGCAGAATCTTGTTCATAAGCTACCCTAAAACGTCGTGAATTTCTGAAGGATGAAAATCCCGAAGGTCGCTCTAAAATTGCTGTGACTGAGAAAAACATCAAGGTTATACAAGCTATGATAGATGTTACTATTCAGAAGATTCAAGCAACGCTGGGCACTAGTGTGAAGGTGATTAATACTTACTTACAGAATCATCTATGAGTATATAAGCTTTGTGTTCGTTGCATACCGCACAATTTATCAGGCGTTGAAAAGGCAGATCGTGTGAATTGTAGCAAAACCATATTCAAGCACTTTTCCATAGGGTCGTCTAATCTAGTATACAATAGGCGATGAGAGTTGAGAATATTCATAAGACTCCGAGAAAAGCAACAGTCAGCTGTTTCGATGTCCCAAAGTGAGGCACCTTCAACAAAGTACGTACGGGAAGCAAGTCGGAATAAGAAATTGGTTTCCACATTTTTTGCAACTACTAGACACATTGCAACCGTAGCACTCGATGATCGACGTACTGTTAATGCCGAATGTTATATTATTATTTGATTGCCCGATGTCCTTTAAAAACTCCATGAAAGGCGATCGAGAAGAAGGCTGATCTTACATCACGACAATGCTCGTGTACACACTGCCGCTAGAAGAGCAGCATATTTAAGCGAGAAAAATGTCGAAGTGATGAGTCATCGGGCATATAGTCGCGTCTAGCATCCAATCATTTGTTTTTGTTCGTACAAGTTAAAGATAAGTTAAGAGAAATGAATTTTACTTCTGCCGCTGAAGTTGTACCTTGCCTTAAAAAATGAAGTAAATAGCATGATGTGGAAATAATGTTTCAAAAAACTGGTTCTTACGTATGCAAAAGAGAATTTACCGTAATGGGGGACATTTTAAGAAGTTACAATAAATTTCTTATAAACCAAAAATGTGTTTTACCTTATAAGGCTCATATCTTAATAGTCATGGCGACGATATGGAGACCCCTCACCACTTTTTTCTAGTCCACGCCCTCTACCTGAGGAAGCCGAAGATTTCCAAAGATATGCCCCACGTAAATTCCCGCCAACTTCAGGTCAATGCTCTAGAGGCATCTTAAGGCAAGATAACGAGGAAGACTGATAAGGCTACCGCAGCAGCAGACACATCTTAAGATATTCCACTCTGATAAGGCAAGGTACGAACATAGAAGCCTGATAAGGCTACCTAGGTGATAAGGTTAAAGCACAAATTACACATATATGTTTAGACGGTAAAGCCTTTTTTGAAACCTCGTTTTTTGAGTAAACTATTGCTATATCAGCATTAATGCTTTTAAATATTTTTCTTAGCAGTCTTGTTCAAATTTGGAAATAAACAAAAAATCACTGAGGTCAGTTGAATACAGTAGTTGTGGCATCACTTCAAATCAACATTAAAATTAATTTTAATAGAACAGGGAGCCTCTTAAATTATTGTATTAATACAAAAAATCCACATGATATTTTAATCTTTATTAGCCATAATGCAATCACAAAGTTAAGTAATTAAAGTTGCACATTACTGGTCAGTGATTGCATAAACAGGTAGTTACCTTCTCCATTCTTTTGAACATAAGTAGTCATGGCGACGATATGGAGCCCCCACCACTTTTTCTAGGCCATGCTCCTCCGCCTGAGGGAGCCGAAAATTTTCTGCCAACTTCTGGTCAATGCCCTAGGTGCATCTTAAGGCAATATAACAGAAGACTGGTATGGCTACCGCAGCAGCAGAGGCATAAGGTGTTCCACCCTGATAAGGCAAGATACGCGCGTAGAAGCCTGATAAGTTTACCTAGGCGGTAAAGCTAAAGCACAAATTACAGATTCTTTGGGCTGTAAATATTATACATAATATACAGGGAGCTTTACAAAAAACAGGGCGATAAGCCAATAATATAATATAATTTAATAAATTCCAAGGAGGGTGTCACGTGCCTTTGGCACCTGATAGTAGCGGAGTGAATAGCAAGGAAATAGTAAAATAGATGGCACTTTAAACTAATAATATTTAAAATACGGCAAGGGAAATAATTGCGTACTTTAAGATAAAATTATCTCGAGACAGAGCCTTATTTATTAATTTACATGCTTTTGTAAATATTTTTAAAGCCACATTGTTCTAATCAAAATTACCTTAACGCCATCTACATATTAGAGAGATCCGATTTGTCTTATGATGATTGACTCTCTAAGTAAACGACTTTCTATCTGTAACTTTTACGGAATGCGAGGGTAAGTTACTGTTTCTTAAATTGCTCTAAATAACTACTAATCAATACGAATTTCATTAAACTTAAAAATATTGAAATGTATAAAGGTGCATAAGACGTATATTTTAACGAGATAGCTCGCAATAATTGTTATATATTAAAATGTAGGTAATTTAACATTCAAAATAGGCCACTAGGGCGCTAATTGTAAAATTTTGGCGGTTAATTGAATTAAGCTGCAGAATATCTTCAATCGTTGGTATGACACTCCCAAACTACACCGTCAAGTCTCCCATTTAGCAACCGTCACGTTTGGGAGATGCCACGCACCCAAACGCTTAGAAATGGGAGTGCTAAAGAACTAAAATAATACTTTGAAATAGCTATCTCTAGGCGTTTTGGGTACAATTAGCCCGTTCACTATGCAAATTTGACACGAAATGTTTTCTGTTTTTCGCCCACGCCGGATGACTTGCACACATTGTCATTCGCTTCCTATTTTTAAGTTTCCACATCTTTGCTGCCAGGCGGATGCGCCGCGAAATGAGCATATCTCTAGTTTGGTAAATTTTGTAAATTTATTTGAAGCACTGTTTTTTACCTTATTAGCGCAATGCTGAGAAATCCGCCCCGAGAAATGATTCCTAACGCCCCGTTAGTATCGTTGTAAGTTACTTCTACAGCTTGGTAAATGTACGTTTCCAAATAACGCACAATCCTGATACTGTTGTGCGGGATTTAAACTTTCTTCATGGCCGAATGTTAAAATAATTTCAAATACATTAATTTAGTTAACCTCTTCATAATTAGTTGCTCGGTCTAAATGTCTCCAACTGCTGCAATTTCATGAGGCCGTTGGAGGCCTCATATTTTCAACGATATAACTAAAGAATAAAAATACTCTACATTATTTTCAGAAGCATATTTGGAGGAGCTGTTTCAGCCCCGGAGGTAAATAATTATTTTAGACCGTTGAAAAACGATTTATTGTATTTTCAATTTTCTCTCGTATATCTGTGTGGGCTGAGAACCTCTGCGGGGCGATTGACAGCCGCAACGAGATGCGGGAGCTGCGTTGTCCGCGTTTTAAAAGATATAAATGTAGAAGGCTACTTATGGATAATATTCTTAAAGTGTAACGTATTATCTAATTATAAAATACTTTATAGTATACTCCTAAGAAATGAATGTTGATTTCGATTTCGAAACCACATTTACCGGATATACCTGTATAGATCCTTCCGTTTTTATTTTAATAATATAGGAACAATCGTTTTTGTAAAATTTTAACGCCTCTAGCCGGTGAAGTCTTATTCTCGGGGCTCTAAATAATTTCCTTTATCAGACCTCCTGGCTGTTTATGAATTTTTTACCGATTACTACTAGTGTTTGAAAAATCAAATCTTGCCGGTCCTTTCTTGTTTTAGAGAGGACGCCTTTGCATTAGATCCTTCAACCTAATTATTCTTTTATTTGTCCTAGATTCACCTAAAAATATTTTTTACCAAAATCTTAGCGGTTTGGATGTAACTTTTTTGTCTAATAACAGTGCAGGAGTACAGGATTTTGAGCGTGGGCGAAAATTTTTTTCAGGTAAAGCGTTGAAGCTGTGCTTTATGAACGTCAAACGTTTTAGTTATTGCGACATGTATTTTGTAAACTTTTTGCACTTTTAGCTAGTCTTATTGTCGGAGCTATATACGTAAATTACCTGATTATTCCTGATTATTTAACCGTATGACTCTTGTTACGAATTTTTTAAATCTTTTATCGATTACTACTACTAGTGTTAGAAAATCAAAATCTTGCTGGTCCTTTCTTGTTTTAGAGCGTCTGCCGGCCTTTGTATCTTTAGAAGATCCTTCAATCTAATTATTTGGTAGCTAATAATTCTAGAATCTTGAGGTTTAATAAGTACACCCTTTGTTTAAAAACATTGCGCTCTATTGTTTCTTGCTTGAAATACTTTTAGTGACATATGAATATTTATAAAAAGTTATGATTGGAAATTACTCTTTCAAATCAGGATAGTTTGTAATTTAGAAAAAGGCGCAGTTCGAATTTGATTCAATGGTATGAAAAACAGTTTTAATTAACGCTGGCGCCATCAATTTATGCTTCCGGAAATGGTTATTTTTAATCGTATTTTTCAATATACATCTATATCTATTTGCTAAAAACTAAATGCTCTAACTTTAAAATTTTATACAATGCTTTTTGAAATATGTAGGTCCCGCTTGAAACAATTATTTTCTACGCATCTGATAAGACTATCTATCTACTTGCAAGCTAATTATTATATATATTATATATATATATATATATATATATATTATCTTAAAAGTACGCTGATGCGATTATTTCCGGGTGCTAATCACCTATTATTGCCCTTAAATATTATTACTTCAAAATATCTGAATCGTCACTTTCTGCTATTACCTGTACATAGGTAGCGCAGCTATATATGATATAGGATCTGTCCTCTGGAAGTTCGGCTGCGCTTATCTCTAAGATTTCGCGCCTTTACCCGATTGAGTCTCTAATGGGACTCTAAACACCTGATTATTCCGGTTGTTTACCAATTTTTTATTTATTCAAGATTTTTCTGCAAACACAAACACGAATATTTAGCCAAAATAATTTATCAATTTCCGCCGCCGCCGTACCTTTCGTGTACACCAATACATTTGCTAAAACGGCAGCTCTATCTTCCATTATTATTATTATTAACTTTGAGTTGGGTGTTATCTGAAGACCACCTGCTAAGGTATTCAAATACTTTTATTAGATCGTCCTCTATCTTGAGATAATTTTATCTTAAAGTACGCAATTATTTCCCGTACCGTATTTGAAAATATTATTAATTTGAAGTGCTATCTCTTTTACAATTACCTTGCTATTCCCTCCGCTACAATTAGGTGCTAAAGGCACGTGACGCCGTCCTTGTAATTTATTAAATTATATTATATTATCGGCTTATTGACCTGTTTTTTGTAAAGCACCCTGTATATTATGTATAATATTTACAGCCCAAAGAATCTGTAATTTGTACTTTAACCTTACCGCCTAGGTAGCCTTATCAGGCTTCTACGCTCGTATCTTGCCTTATCAGGGTGGAACACCTTAAGATGCCTTTGCTGCTGCGGTAGCCTTACCAGTCTTCTGTTATATTGCCTTAAGATGCCTCTAGGGAATTGACCAAAAGTTGACGGAAAATTTTCTGCTCCCTCAGGTGGAGGGGCATGGCCTAGAAAAAGCAGTGGGTACTCCATATCGTCGCCATGACTACTTATGTTCAAAAGAATGGAGAAGGTAACTGTTTATGCAATCACTAACCAGTAACGTGCAACATTAATTACTTAACTTTGTGATTGCATTATGGCTAATAAAGATTAAAATATCATGTGCATTTTTTTGTATTAAGACAATAATTTAAGAGGCTCCCTGTTCTATTAAAATTAATTTTTACGCTAATTTGAAGTGACGTCACAACTACCGTTTTCAACTGACCTCAGAGATTTTTTATTTATTTCCAAATTTGAACAAGAATGCTAGGAAAAATATTTAAAAACATCAATGCTGATATAGCAATAATATACTTAAAAACCAAGTTTTTCGAAAAAGGCATTTTCGTCTAAACATAAATCGGATAAAGGTGTCCCTATTTGATTGAAAAATGGTTTTGTGTAGAACTATGTATAAAAATAATTTTAAAAATTGCTTGCAACGTTCAACAAACAATAAGAATCTGAATTCACCTGAATATTAAAGTGCCTTCGCCCAAATAATTGTTTCGGTTTATTAACTTTTATAGAAAGTAACGCCATAACCAGAAATATAAATAAATTATAATTCATGACACAATCAAACAAAAAGAATTTAATAGATATAGAAAATTAATAATCGCGATAACTTGAAGGAGAGCTGAAAATCGTGAAAACAAAACAAACCAGTAAAATTGATTCGTAAAATATAATTCAGTCTATTTAAGTATTTTTAAAGGTTTAACATCCACAAATTTATTTTCTAATTAATTCTAATATACTTTGTAATAAAAGACTACTATTTCGAAATACTTTGGCAATGTTAGCGCTTTATTATAAAACAAGATTGTGTTAAAATATAATTTTAGCGAATTAGCGTTATATTCCTTTAACTTTTCCGATATTATCAAAAATAAACCTTACCTTCTAAGTCTTTAAGACCTTTAGATTTGTAATAGCTTCCTTAAAATGAGGATCTAGTTCCAACTTTATGAGAATCATAAAAATAAAATTTTAACTGCTTGTAACGGCCGGTACCGGTGCAGCTAAAACAATACTAAATTATTAGTGAATTGTTACATTAAATATTTAAGATAGTATACATACGAATCAAAACTTACTATGTATACTTATTTTTAGGCTATTTAATATTATAACTGTAGTTATATTCAAAATTTTAGTAATTATACCTTATAGTCCATATATAGTCTTCAGGAATGCTCACCGACTAACATTCATTAATCAATTATTAATTACAATGAAATTAAAGACAATATGACAGAAATGTACCCAACAATTAGTGAAATTTTATTTTGAATTGAACCGTTATTTAAAGTATACGTTTACATATACATATATTGTGAAGAAGACAACGTTCACTGATTAGAATTAGGTAACTTGAACCACACATACGGACCCTAATCCATAAATAACTTCTTCAGAATTGTGACTTTCCTTTTAAAGGCTTTTAGAATTATTAAGCTTCCAGCTCATCAAATTTGGTTATCACCTAAGGTGTTTCATGTCAGTAAATGGAGAAGCCGGGTCACTTAATAATTTTATCATACTCTGTGGAAAATTCCCATAGATGCACTTTAAACCCTGGAAGAG
This sequence comes from Phrixothrix hirtus, assembly GCA_024586415.1. NCBI lineage: Eukaryota > Metazoa > Arthropoda > Insecta > Coleoptera > Phengodidae > Phrixothrix > Phrixothrix hirtus. The sequence goes on from JAHWXV010434205.1 coordinate 9,310, forward strand.
ATATTAAAATTAATGGAAATTTTTCAATTTATTCATTCTATTTTATATATTTAAACATTAAAAATTTCCCTTTTTAGATTTTAATTTACTAATAATCAAGTTTTATAAAACAGTAAAGAGAAATTAATTGCACATTTATTTATACATACATAATAACATATTTAGAAATTGGCATCCGTCATATATCATAATACATTATGCTATTAAAATATTTTTAGATGAATATAAAGTTTATATTTATTTTATATTTATCGAAAAACCTATACCGGGTGTCGCAAAATAATATAAATGCTTTCAGAGCATATCGTACTTGCCAAAATAAGAACAGAAGTTCCTATAAATATGCCCCCAAAAACGCATGGTAAGGGAGATACAACCCTTTGAAGGTTAACTTAAAAATATTTCTAAACGAACTGACAGAAAATACTGAAATTTTGATTACGTAGGTATCCACACATCCAAGCGGTCGTAACAAGAAGTTGTTTAACAAAATTCCTGCAAAATTACAGGAAATTCAACACGCAAGAAGATGTAAAATGTAAAGGGACAACAGAACAATAATTATATTTGCCTACATTCGACACTAGGCATGGTGCATGCTCTTATAAACTGACACACTAATTACATAAAACACTGATATAGTCTGCTTTTTTTTATTTACTTACAGCTGAGTGGTTTTTTGAGAAATTTCTAAGCACAAAGTAGAATGAAACATAGAATTTATTCCAGAATTCTCAAAAATGGATGCAGCTAGCGATAACGGATAAGAAGGCTTTCTTTCTAGAAAAAACATATACTTTCAAAATTTTGAATTACAATTAAGAAACAACTACGCATGCAACAGTTAGGACAAACAAATGTCTTACCCTCAGCTGAAAATATAATTACTACAACTAATTTATGAATAGCCTTTACGGCTTTAAATTCAACTTCGAAAACTACATAATTAACCAAGATTTCAAAATCTTCTGTCCGTTCGTTTAGAAATAAATAAATAATAATCATATTTTCAGGTTAACCTTCACAGGGGATACCTCTCCGTGGCATGCATTTTAGGGGGCATATTTAAAGGAACTTTTTCTGAAATTGCGAGTCATAGATGTACACATACTTATAAAGTGTCTGTTACTTCAAAATCACTACCTAATAAGTGCTTTAAGCCAATTTTGAGATACCTAGGCATAAAATATAATATTAAATATTTTAACCTGTCTGTATGTTTTATTTGTTTAAATTCTGAAAATACTCGAGAAATATTAATAAATCCCGCACAGTTTATATACTAAATTAATGGTACCAATTTAATTTTGTATCATTTCAAAATCCCAATTAGTTTCCAAGATATAATATAAAACTTTATGCGCAAAATGCAGTCAAGATTAAATAAAACTGTGCTCGGAGATTTGTCGGATAAAAGTGAGCGAGATACGGGATTTGCATCACAATAGTACGACACCTTGGATATACGGAGGGAGAAATGAGGAGGGCAGGAGAAACGGGAAAGTCAAAAGGAGCATGTAGTACAGCAGCGAGGACGAAGTCACAAGGGATAACTAGCTATAAATATATATAATAAATATAAGCGTACAAGAGAAGCTTTCAACTATACTTTTCGTTTAAAAGGCAGTCCTATGAAACCATTTTTCATCTAAAAAATGATGGCATGTTAACAAAACAAATATGTATGTTAATTCTTATATTAAACACAGTTACTTACCGTAGACAATTTGAAACGCTGGTCTGCAATTTTGCACTGATACGTTCGGTTCAGGGGTTTGATGAGCAATCCTGTTGCATTTTATGTGCGTCTCCAAAAATCTCTAATACGCTTCTTTTGATATTTAAAGTCATGTCGCCATCGCAGTTCAAAAACACTGTTTTAACTTCTTTTTTCATAAACACCAAAGTTGATTGTAAATATTAATACTAAATAACAAATGAACCTAAATTTTGATGTACTTCTACGTATATTTTGAGTAACATAGGATATTTAAATTTTGATGAACTTGTGCTTATCTTGTTAGTAAATTATGTTAAGGGTAAGTGGAAGAGCAGATAATCTATTGCTTATAGACCGATCTGAACTTCGCCTTTTTGTCAATTTTTTCACCTTATTATAATAATAATAATAATAATAATAATAATAATAAAATAATAATAATAATAATAATAATAAAATAATAATAATAATAATAATAATTATTATTATTATTATTATTATTATTATTATTATTATTATTATATGTTTATAAACTTTTCAGTAGCCTATTTATATATCAGAAGAGTACGTTGTCAATTGCAGCTTTGTTTTTAATTGGATACTTATCGTGGGTTCATTTACTTTAGGCTTTTATATCTGTTAAGTTTTATTAATAAAAGACTAAACCGAAAAATAACTGATTTTATTTAATCCTGCTACATACAAACATTTATTTTGATGTACTTTGAGTTGTCTACGTGCCTACTATAAAAGCTAGTTTTATTCTGAATGAATTCCTCTACTAGTCTAGTACAGATGGGATATGGATTCTTGAACCATTTAGTTGCATTAAGCTTGCGGCGTTTATTAGCTGTTCAAAATCGATTACCATGTTACTTATTCATTAGCTATCAACGTGATTTGTCTTTAGTTCTGTTTATTTTAATTTAATGTAGTTTGATTAAGATGCCTGTATCCAAACTGGGTTGCTAGTAATGGTAACTGCTTAGCTTTAGTGGTTTTAATTGTTTAAAACAGATTAGACGTAAAATATGGGTTAGCTTTATCACTCATTTCAACCAAATAATGGTTAATTCTACATATTTTTTTGACATCTACATAAAGTGTCGTTAATCTAAATTTTCAACACAAAATCAGAAAGCATTAGTAGGTTAAATCTATCTGTAATGGAATTAAGACAATTCTGGGAGTCAAGTGCTTATCGCAACACCTTACGCTGATGCCAGGAGCAGTACAGATTTGCTATAATTACCAATTGTACACTAACACATTTAATTTGATACGAGGGATACGATTTATATTGTGAGCCTAATAATAAAGAAACAGTAATTTTTCATTGAAGATTGATTTATTGTTTTTCAAAATATTCTCCCTTATGATCTATACACTATTGTGTTCTTTCGAACCAATTGCAAAACATTTTTGCCATTCTGTTTGAGACATCTCTAAAACATGGTTTTTGAACGCATCAGCGGCTTCTTCTCCCGACGGAATCCGCAATTTAGTCTTGACGTCTGGAACAAAAAGAAACTATTGCGTGCCAAATCTGGACTATATGGAGGACGACCCATTAATTTGATTTTTTGAGTGTTCAAATAATCGGTTGTTAGACGAGATGTGTGAGGGCTCGCGTTGTCGCGATGCAGAATGATCCTACGGCGCTTGTTTGTTTTCCTTATTTCTCTTAAGATATCTGGCAAATAAATGGTGATGTACCATTCTGATGTGACTGTTTTACGTTCCTGTAAAGGCAATGTTGCCACATGACCAGTTTTTCCAAAAAAACAGGCGACCATTTGTTTCGTGTGCTTCGAACGCGAACAAATTTGGTTGGGTTTTTGAAACACCCATACAGTCGACTGCTGTTTACTTTCCGGCTCATACGCATACATCCATGGTTCGTCACTATTACAATATTATGTGTGTCTTTTGAAGCTTCGCCATTGAATTTCGATAAGAATTTACTTGCACCAATCGATAGGGACATCTTTTTCAGATGATTTCAAATTATGTATGATCCAGCGAGAAAAACCTTTTTCGCGGCTAAATGTTCATGAAATATTTTATATATGCCAATCAAACTAATGTATAAGGTTGCCTCAATCTCACAGTATGTCACATCACGATCTTGAATTATCAGTTTTTGCACAGCATCACTGTTTTCTGGCACAACAACTGATTTTGGACGACCTTCACAACTTTCGTCGGTGAGCAAACGGCGGCCACGATTAAACTCGTTATATAAATGTTTCGCAGTGGCAAATGGTGGGGTTTCATCGCTAAAAGTGGAGGTAAGTTGATCGGTGCATTCTTGTCTAGATAATCCACATCGAATGTCGTAATAAACCTTTCCACGAGTTAATTCCATTTTTACGCCGAGGCGCAATTTTCAAGTCACTATAAACACCATTAATCACGCTCAAATGTCAGAATGTTCTAAATAAAGTTATGGTCAAAAATGTCTAAGTTTCCATTACAAATGTTAGATGACGTCTTAAACACGCAGTGTTGCCAAGGCTCACAATACAAATAATGCCCCTCGTAATAACTTGAGTTCATTTCTTGCCAACTAAATTTAAATAAGAAATGATGGTACTAAATTTTCAAATCAGTTAGAAATTAGTAGTCATTAGATATTAGTAAGACCAAACATAAATGAAACACCACCTTAGTAGTATGAACCTCAACTAGAAAGACCATAAGCCGTACTAATAGTCCAGGGTTGAACCTGATCCGAAAGTTAAAACTTGGATTGTTACTTATTGCTATTAATACTCCGAAATAACACCGGCAATAGAATCAACCAAGGATTATCTAAAAAAAAAACCTGTTTCTGACTAAAATGGAACTGGAGTTGTTTCCCAGCTAGCAATTTGGTTTTATAATTCTAGTGTGACAGAACTGATCATTACAACGTTCTTAAAACAAAATTATAAAATATCTTATCAAACAATTATCGGATTGCTATATAACGTTTATATGATGACTTATAAGGCGCTTTAACTTATAAAAATAAATTGATTTGTAACTGCTGCTTAGTTACCTTGAAGAAACTCAATAACACTTCTATAAATGTTTTATAAAATTAGTTTGAAAATACAACAAATTGCTCGCTTTCAAAATTGCAGTACAAGTATTTCATAATTGATGAAGGCAGTTATACCATTAAAACACCAACAACGCCGTTAAAGAATAAAATAGAACATGTAACACAAAATGTTGTACTAAGCTACATTATAAAATAAACTTAACCTAAACATTTCCAACTCCACAATCTTGTTTATTTCTTGGTTATCTGTTTATTTAGTATTTGTAGATGAATAAAAATATGGGACATTTCTCATTTTAACTTGAAATATTTGTACATGTTCAAAAGTCGACACCTACAGAATAAAATAAATCCATCATCCACTAACATACCCCAGGTACTAACCTTTATTAAGTTCCTTTTAAAAACCTGCTTGCGAACGTTTATGTCGAACGGTTACGTACTGAGTTCAACATAATATTTTAGGAATTTACCAAATCAAACATACAGTACAACAAAATTGTACACCGTTATTAATATAAACTTTACATATAGGAATTGATATCAGTTTAACCTAAAATATTTGTATGTTTTCAAAAATGGACACTTTTGTGATGACATAAGTACATCATCATCGAAGGTATTTTGTAGTCTAATATAAATGAGTGCAATTGTCATTAGCAAATCTTTTAAGAATATCTGATTTCATCTTATAAAATACAACACTGTAAAAATGTTTGCATAAAGAAATTAAAGCTAGTATAGAGTTTTATAAAAATCACCAATTCTGCTGGGATTGTTATATAATACCTGTGATTGTAACTAAAATGTTTCATTATCATGCGGCCATATTAAAAAGCAATATGTAATATAAAATAGTGGCCATGTTGGGAAAAATTTTATATAATCCTAAAATTAAACGATTTTATCTGAATTGACCTAAGAAATGGAATAAAGCTACATACAAAATTTCTTAAAATTGCATTAAATTGCAATATCAAAGATTAAATTCAAAAAATTAATTTTAGCGGTACATTTCAAGTAGTTAAATTTATTGAAATATACATTAAACGTAGGGCGCAATAAAATTTTATTATATATATACCATATAATTTACAGTAATTATTTCTTGGCAATAAAAACTGGCAGCTCATTACCCACGCCAGTCCAAAATATTTGTGTTAAGATGGGTACTGAATTATATTAATTCATTTATAGTTTGACATGTTTCTTAGGTGTTACATCTTGTTTTGTTAATTAAAAGATGTAAATTACTATGGCTAAAGAACTTATTAGTTTTATTTTTGTAGCATCATGCAACAAAATATTTGTATAACGCTGACTTAATAATATTATGATACACTTTTATAAAATAATTATAGAAATTTTAAGAAACAGTTGTAAAATGTTTTTAAAATGTTTCTTGGGGCCCGTTTAAATATTTATAAAACTATTCGATAGCAGTCTCAAACACTTTTACAGAACTTCTTTAATTACCAAATTATTTTATAAGCTATGCCTATTTTAGGTTTGCAAATGCTGTGAGAAGGTGTTGGAAATGTTCTTACAGGGAAATATTGTTTTATAACGTTTGTTGTATAAATGATCTTTTGGCATTTATAAAACTATTAATTGCTAGTTGGGTTGTTACGCATGTCAATTGATATTCACTGAAAGTGTTTTATTTACGAAAATTTAATAATTCTAATATATTTTCTATTATTCTTAGGCGCGCTTAGTTTATTGTTGACATTTAATTTTAGTGATTTAATTTTGTAAGAATTTACTAGCATTTAAAACTAAAATTTGATTTTGAAGTTAACTGTTCTTATTTTAGTACAAGGTGCATAATTTATAGATATAAACGTAGTTATAAATAATTTACTAACGTGGAGCTAATTTAACGTCAGTAAATTTTCGTTGTATTATTTATTTATGGGGATTTAAGGGCGTAAGCCAACCCAGTATAAGTAATATCATTAAAAGGTGCTGAAAAATGCAGATACATTTCCGGGAAAACTCTCGTCGTAAACGGGCGAATATAAATAGGTTTCACATGATTGCAGGTGTTTCAAATATACCTGGTTGTATTGACTGTACGCATCCACATGGTTTTCTTAAACAATCCGAACTATGTTCAATGAGGATGTCACTATCTGGGGTATCCTAAACAAAGGTTTAATATTTATACAAATAATGTTTATTTTAAGGTCTGTTGAAGGAGAAAAATTAAGTACCGAAAAGTTAGACATTAAAATAAATGGACACCACAACTAATACATGTTCCAATATTATATATAAGCAATAAGTTCTGCTAACTACTGTTAGTAGTATAAATATACAGCGTGTTCCTGGATAAGTGAAACGACTCTTATAAACGAAAAAAATTGATTTGATCCTGATCTGCTGGATGAGAAAGTTATTTACTGTAACTGTTATCTTTCAAATATTCTACATGCAGTCTCAAACGATGAAAACTTCCTCTGCATAAGGATAATGTGCATTATAACAGATTTTGAAAAAGTTTATTTAAAAACATTGTTTAGAATTCAAAACCATGTCCTTGTAACAAATTTCAAACCAATTGGTCTCCTTTAACGCTTCTGCAATGAAAAACAATAGCATAAATAACTCACACCTTTTACACGCTATTGTTCAATTGTTTACATTACATTTATTTTATATTTTAATGATTCAAATTGGCAAAACATACCACATTATTTGATATTGGTACTTACCTTCTAAACTTGATTTATTTGTTGAATTTAGCTATTAATTATTACAATAACCATCTTTTATTATGTGATTGGGTTTAATAACTTTATTCTAAGATTTTCTTATACTAACATTCCCCATTTGTTTGTTTACAATGAATTTTGATTTGGAACCTAAATTGCCTTCCTATAAATTCCCTAAGTTGTTATTGTGGCTACGTAATTTTATTTATTACTACAAATAAATTTTATTCATTATCACTACTTGACACCCATTTTTTATTTACATATCAAATTATTAAAATTTAAACTTTAAAATTGCAAATATAAGGTGTCGCACCTGTTTCTATGCTATAGCTGCGTTTGTGGACCAATGTCCCATTTATACATACATACATACATACATACATATACACACACATTGTTTATTTATTATAACACCAAAGCAATAATTCCTTAAGGCATTCCATTATTATCTGTTTGGACTATAAATAATGAGATCAGGTCGAAGTAGGCATTTATATACTGTCAGCTCCCGCTGTTTTTTTGTGTGTCAAATTATCTCATTTGTGTAAATTCTATTGTTATCTATCGCTAATTCTTTTTGTAAATTATCTAAATTTAATAACATCACTATACGGGCCGAACTACAATATGTAGTTATAGAATTTTAATTTTTACATCTAATTCCGTTTTGAAATTATTAGAAATATTCCTTTAAGTAAGCGTAAATTGCTTTTTAAGTAAACTTTTTGAATAA
>JAHWXV010434249.1:0-10618 GCA_024586415.1 Phrixothrix hirtus
TAAAATAAACATAACTAGGTTTTTTGTATTATATGTAACTTATATTTCGATGCATATGTATTGGTTTCGAATTAGCTTAAAATTATGATTACAAAGGACCCGTGCATATGTGATAAATAATGAGCCTTGTTTAAGTAACATACAGGGTACTTTTACCTTATGATTAAATAAAAGAATGGTTTCATATTTTGGAGACAAATGAAATCGTTCCTCGTTATATTCAGCTTTGTCAGAAGGGGCTAAATTATTCAAATTAATGTAAGAAGTCCTGGAGAACAACCTTCGCTCCGTTCGGCATGCGGAAGCCATCATTCAGAAGACCAATTAGTCTTGTGGGACTGAAACTGATCAGAGACCAGCATTTGAAGTATTATGAAACCATTGCACCGCTTACAAGGTTCCGTTAAAGCGAGAAGATGAGTAAACCTGGTTGGGGATTTTCGCACCCGTACACATAGTCGTTATAGCCAAGCATGCCGTAAAGGAATTTGGGTTTAAAGAAATATCCAATCCATATACAGTCCTCATTTTCCTCTAGCAATGTATACCTCTTCACAATATTGAAGTGTGAATTGCGTAGGTTTAAGTTTGGTGAAGGTGTTGATGTTGATACCCATTTTAACTCAAAGAGTAACATTGTAATTTATAGGTACAGAGATTCTGCCAAAGACATGTATTAAGTTGAGACTATTCACTGAGTCATATCGAGTTCGATTTTAATTAATTCTGTTCAATTTAAAATTATGGAATAGTTATGACTATATTGAACTCAATGGGATTATATTGGACCATAGTAAATATTGTTTTTATCTTTTCACCTTACTTCTATCCCGGGCCGAAAACTTTGGATTTCACCGTGTAATTTCTATCTTTAAAAAAGCCTACAGACATATGGACAAATCCAAATTATAAGCATTTTTGCTCTTTACATCAATAATTTATCTCTCTAAAAATTGATTCAGGACTAAGGCTTGTACTTTGCATCATATTGCAACTTTATAACCGTTTGGGTCTTAAATTATGCAGCCATACTTGATCATTTTTGTCCTTGTCGAAACTGTTTAGATCAAAATTTAATTGTGAGGCAAGAAGCAGATTTTTGTTTTCATAAACTACAGTAGTTTATTTATTGATTCCTTTAATGCAATCACTTTCCTTTGTCTTCGTTAATTCTTTAATAGTATTATTAAAAATTGCTTTGAAATGGTTCTAGGGAACAAAATCGTTTACTCTATTTGAAAAGAAATGATTACTGCACTACTTTTGAAAGCTACATAAACTTTTTCTAAAAACATTTTGGGAACCGCTGGCATACTATTATAAGAAATATTCTGGACTATTAATCTAAAGCAAATTTGACTATAAACGCAAAGATAAATACGAATTAAATGAGTGTGATTGTTTCCTTTGTGAATATTTGCCCTTTTACAATATAACAAATGCGCAGTGCGACATTAAAAAGATGCAAAAATGGATAGAACTTCTATTGAAAGGGTAAGCGTTGTATTAATGCAATGTTAATAACAAATTAGTTATTAGTATTCACACAATAATAATTTTAATGCATCATATTGCATTTTTTATTAAATGTGTAAAAAATTATGCAAAAATGGTTTCTTTCGTAAATGCAAAACGGATGTATGTACTAAGACAAATTGTACAATAAAAAGTTAGTTTAAAAAAAACAAAATGTTTGATACATTTTATTAATATACATGGGGCCTATTATAGTGACATTGTTCTTTGCGGACAACCCTTTAATAAGAACACCTTTGATAATTGACGTTTTTTGATACTCTTGTTAATTATCAATTAGGCAATATTGAGCAATTTATTAAAATTACTTTATTACGTACTTGATTTTACGTAATTTTTAGGTTTTAGTAAAGGTAATCAAGGTATTTCAAGACTGTATTATTTAAATAAGCCTTAGGGCTTGGAAACACTGTATTTGTAAACCCAGCTGTCTTCATTTGTAGGTAAACTCTATACTTTTACTTTTAGAATATTTATTTTAAATTTGTGGGTCACACCAAAATTTATTTACGACCAATGTTTGTACCATTAAGTAACAATCAAATGAGATGTATACATTTATTTAAATTCAAGTTAAAGCAAAACAATAATATAAATATTATGCAATCGGATGTCTTACATCTACAATTAGACTAAAAGTGCTACAGAAACAGTTTTACAAGAAATACAATGACCATTCGTCTGCCTGCAAATTGTAACAAGTGGTTTAATGGATTTTGTATACTAAGGGATATAAAGGACAGGTAGTAAAGGATAAGTTTATATTTAAATTAAATTAATTCTACGATGAATGGTTTTTGTAAATTAGTCGTTACTTCGTTCTAAAAAATGTATTAGCTTTAATACCCTTAAAACATTCACTTATATATTAAATGCTTGATTTTAATAATTTTTCTTCCTTCTGGTTAGTTCCCTTTTTTCCAGTTGGGATTTATGAATTTGTCTCCAAGGTACAAATTATCTTCGAGATACGCTGAAATTAGTAGGTATCTTCAATTATAAAGGTCGGCAAACTGCTGTGCCTTTACATTGTGGAATTTTCTTAAATTCCTTTATACATGCGCGTTCGAACAACTTGGTTTAAAACTTTTACCGTTTTTATAAATTAGAAATTTATTATTTACTTTGGCGTTACTCTTCCGTAACCGTTATAATCGGCGGATACTAATCAGTGGTAATTTATTTCACTTACTTGGGTATACTTAAGCTAGCGTTATGTTTGTTGGAATTTATATGTTAGCGTTAAAGGATCTTTCTCGAAGCTGTCACGATTGTTTAATTCATTACCGTGTTCAATGGTTTAAGATGTTGTGTTTACATTGCACTGTTTTTTATTAATTTTGTGGTATTCGCTTTCCACAGCTTAGTTGACCAATCAAACGTCTCCAATTTAAACTATTAGTTTGTATTTCGTGGTAGGAAATCGTTAAAGACCCGTTACTTGATGGCGCCCCGTTTCGCAATCTTCACCTGGATTTTACCGCTTGCGTCTTAAGTAATTAATACTGTAATTTTGGAGTCGACTTTGATGTTTTTATATTTCATTACAAGCGAAGATCTTTCCTTGAAGAAATTTGTATTTCGTACAATTAGTTTTATGTCGTTGGTCATTAAATACAGTTTGGGAACCGCATCAATGATAATTTTGGTATCGCTATTTGTCTGTTTAATGAATTTAAATTAACACGGTTTTACGGTGGAAAAGGTAAACAAGCTTGGTTTTGATATAAGGTCGCATCATTTCTGTTATTCTCTGTTGTGTAAAGTATTGTTTTTGGTTTATTATGCCAACATTTGTAGCGTAAAGCAAGTACAGTTATTAAGTATTTATTGTTTATTGTGGTTGAGGCACCGGAATGCGAAAATGCAGGCAAAAAAAAGTTAAAAATGTGAATATGCATGTTTACATCAATCGCAGGAATACGAATGAGTGCTAAATACAGTAAATTATTTGTGAACAAAGTTGTACGGTAAATAAAGTCATCTATCCGGTCTTACGTTAACGCACTATAGCGCGTAAAGTAGCCGGAGTTGCATAGTGATGATTTAAAGCAACAATTTTATTAAATCCAAAGTGTTTGTTGTACAGAAACTGTCTCTTTATGTGTATTAAACTAAAAAGCTTGATTCGTTATAAATATTTAAAATTTTAAGTCAACGTATTAACTATCACATTGCCGTACTGAAGAAGGTTTGGCAATTTAAGCCGAAATATGGATGTTTCAATAACAATTTAGTTAATTAATTGTTAACTGTGGCTACAACTACAACTCCCTCTCTTAAGAGTATCATTTCTCATTTGGGATTCATTTATAGGGTACAGAAAAATAAATTACAATTGGGCAAATACCCCAATTTTATTATATTAGTTGCATTTTATTGAGTTAAGCATTTCATCGTTCAATTAACAATATATCTTGTGTTCAAAGTGTTCAATTCATGGGACGCCGAAAAAAATTATTTGTCACGAATCGGTTCCTGTTTCCAACATTCATCCGTATTTGTAAAATTTGGCAGTTTATGTATAAATTAAATTACCTAAGTTCATAGTGCCTTTAACAGTATAATTTGTGTTTTCAATCATTTTTGACAACTAATAAATGTAATATAATTGTAAATATCCCGGTTGAGAAGGTTATTATTTTTTAATAAAGATATAAATAATATAATATGGCTTTCTTCGAGGTTTTTTAGAATATGTAGTTTTTTCTATCTTACTCGGATTTTAAAATTTAGGAACCAACCTCCCTATTTCCATACACGTTTTTTTACACAATTTTGGTTAGAACGTATCTACCGTGTAAAAAAAGAGTTGGGTGTATATCAAAAACATTTCTATACAGTTAACATATTAGGCGTACCCTTAAGGTGCTATACTTGACGTATAGTTCAGAACAAAATATGATGTTAGTGTTCCATTTTGTGTCTTCATTTTTTTAATTTGAATTTTCATAATTTTAAAATAAATATTTAAATGTTACCGCCACACGTGCATGAAAAGTTATTTTCTAAATTTCGAATATTATTTTAGTAATTAAATTGTTTTGGTAATCGTTCCATACACGTGTTAAGAATAATTTGAAGAATTGATTGCATAATAGTTGATCGACTATTGTACGCCAATAAACAAATAATATTAAAAAGTGACCAATACATTCTCTCATGTGATGGCGCTGCTCGTTTCTCGATGTTCTCATGTTGTTTAGCTCATCGAACTACAGCTTTATAGGTGGGGTAAATGAAACATTGTTCACTAGACAATACATGAAAAATTATTTGATTATTTTCTTACTGATTTTATTCCCTGTTCTGTTTTTGTATTGATACTATTCTTGTTATTGTACATCGAAATTATTATTTGTTAGCATTATTTGATTTAACTTTTACTTCGTTCATAATTAAAGATTCTGCAAAATAATACCATGTTTATTATGTACTATTGACTAATTATAAGTTATTGTCAATTTTGATAGAGTAAATCAACGTGCATCTTAGATATCGCTTTTCAACAGAGTATATCGGGTCGTGACACGTGAAGGTGAATATAGGAAATTCAATGGGATTTGCGCATCGGGCCACTTGGTTACAAGGACGACAATCTAACTACTAGACTATCGTACATCCGATCAATTTAAGTTGTTGAGATGCGGTATTTAATGTACACTATTTTCTATTCTACTAAAATTAATAATAAATTGGAATTGGTTATAAATACGTAAATAAACTTAGCCTTGTCTTGTAGAACTTTTAATTGTGAACATTTTTTATATTTACATATTTATTATAAAATCAATCAGGGAGATAACAAAAGTACAAGTAGAAAATAACATTAAATTCCCTAAATTTACCTTTACGAGCTACCGCACGGTATAAATCAAGTTCCCCATAGCATAATCATTAGGATATCGGCTTTGTAAGCTGGCGCTCCGATGTTGAAATCTACTCCAAGGACAATTCACATTTTTATTATTATAAGTACAAAAATTTCTTTACCCATATTTTTAGGACACCCATGTTTCATAATTTAGGCTAGCGTAGTCTTTATCGATTGCAGTTGTTGAAATAAGCTATTTAAGGTACACTATTTTTTATTCTATTAAAAGTTAATAACTTGAAATTAGTTAATAATGCGTAATTAAAGTTAGTCACGTTTATATTCTTCTAGTTCAACTTGATTAATTTTTCTTTTTTGATGAAAAGGCCTTATTTTGCCTTTTTATCCATCTGTTGATAGAGTTTTCCTCTTTCGTGATAAGAAGCGTTGCTTAAAATGTATTTTTGATACCGAATAATATATTTTATTTTCATCAACAATTTTTTGATAAAATTGTCTTCATTTTGAAGAAGACGCTTGTTTCATTTATCAATGGCTTTTGATACAAGACCTTTATTTTTCATCAAAGATTTATTGATAAAGCTTTTTTCTTCGTCTAGAAAAAATATTATATCTTTCAGAAATTTAATTCTCCAGCATAAATTTTATAGTTCTTCAATTTTTACTTGATCAATATTTCTTCTTTGATGAAAACAGACTTATTTTGCCCTTTTATCCATCTGTTAATAGATTTTTCTTCTTTCATGGTAGGAAGCGACCTTTACAATCTATTTTAATTCCAAATAATAAATTTCGTTTTGATCTACAATTTGTTGATAAAATTGTCTTGAATTAGAGGAAGACGAAGAGTTTTATCTTGTATCAAAGATTTATTTATCCATTTTTCTTCTTCGTCAAAAACAAGTTTTATATCTTCGGGAAATTTAATTTTCCAGATCAAAATTGTTTAACTCTTCAATTCTTATTTGATCAGTATTGCCTCTTTGATGAAAAATCTTAATTTTTGCCTTTTTATCTATCTATTGATAGAGTTTTCTCCTTTCATAGGAAGAAGTGTACTTTTCAATGTTTTGTTTCCGAATAATAAATTTCATTTTCATCAACAATTTTGAGGAAAATATCTGATTTCGTTTACCCAGGTCTAAGGGTAATTGCATATTATCCGAACGCTGTATTGTTACATCGTGTTTTGGCTACCACTTGGAATTTTAGTTAAAAACTAAATATAGTTTTGTTATTTCATTGAGAATACCTTAAACTTTAATTTTTGCGGGTAAAAATGCATAATAACTTTTGAAATTCAGGTTCATTTACGTATTATTATCTAATTACAAGTTACTAATAATTTTGGTAGGATAAAAAACAGTAATAGAACACTTCAACAACTGACCACGTGGTTGAGGACTAAAATGGAGTTTGTTTACATCGATTTTCTGTTTCCTAAATTGCGGGCTTGTAAATTGCACCACTATTTCAACTACAAATTTGTTGATGTGATTTAGGCAACCATAATTTTGTGCTAGTTTGATTATATTCTATACTTCTTAATTTTTGTTTTGCAAACACCAATGTAAAACGATAAGGAAAAGAGGTAGGAGGGAAAATGGTGCTCTCAATTTTTGAAGAAAGCCATCATTGAATTCAAGGACTATCAGATTCGCCTGAATCGCATCGAAAGGAAGTATGGTATCCCAAAAAGCTTTTTTGGGTCATTCTAAAGGAGTGATTTTATGATACTTAAAATAACAGAATGAGTGATTTAATTGCAGACGGCGTGCTTTGTCCCAAGGAACAGAAGTTCAACTAGTTGAAGTAATCTTGAGCTTTGAAACAAGTTTATATGAGCTCATCCCCCGTGAAGAGAAGAATTTGACTTATACGGTTCGAGGACAAAATACTCATATCGAAAACCCTTTTAGCAAAGTGACCAAACAAGAGAGCAAAAATTGTGTTTTGCATTTCTCAGAAGACACGCTTATTTTAACCTTTGTCAGGATGAAAAACTACTGGTTAATCGAGAAAAATATTTTAGCTGGTATAATATCTTGGATTTCTCTAACTTATAGGAAAACTAGTTTAAACAAACAATCTGACGCCCTTCAAGATTTATAACGTAGATGAAAATTAATTTCAAGCAGTTTAGGAAATAATTCTAAAATTGAGGCACAACGAGGAAAGTAGCGAGTGAGAGGTTGGCAAGTGCTAAAAGGGGACAAACCCAACTTTTTTCTGTTGCACTAAAGCTGCAGGCGGATATATTTCTTCGATCGTAGTTCTTAAAAGATGCTGAGTTGATGCCGCACTTAGATAGGAACGCCCTCTTGTAGCCTTATAAAAGTGTCTAAATCTGGCTACATTGATGCCAAATTGTTTCTGAAATGCTTCAAGCATTTAATTGTTTTTGTTAAACGTTCCGAAAAAGATAAAGTTTGTCTTCTTTTAGAACCCATTCCACACACCTAGAGGTGATCAATATTGCACAAAAAATGAAAAGATCATGTTACAACCCTCGGGTCACACAGCCCATCGCTTACAACCCTATAATATGGCAATATTCAAACTATTTCAGTTGTATTAAGTCGATGCTGTGTCCAAGTTGCATAGGAGCAATAATCCCCCTATTAAACAATGTCATGTTGCAGAATTTCTTGCTGCAGCTGCTGAAAGATATGCGATGCTGAAAAACACAGCTAATAGGTTCAAGTCCACAGAAATGTGGCAAGTGAAGCGCCATATATTCATTGACGCTGATTTTGCAGCTGCAATTTCCTGCGAGAAAGGATGATATTGAGGAGGAGTGTTGATTGGCGCGAAAAGGAATGAGATGATATAGGGTTAATGATCCTGTAAGAAGAAGAGGATGTACTAATAACATTTCTTGTTTCTGCGACAGCAAGAAAGTTCGTTAAAACAGTGCAGGAAATAAGTCCAACCTGTCCCACTGCTGCTTTTAAAAACAGTACATTTTCAAACGCGTAGAGTTACTCATAGCCTAACCCTTACAAAAACAAAATTGTAAAAGCTCAAAAGAAAAAATCTAAACTTCCTGAAAGAAGAAATAAGAGAAAGTAAAGGTCTGGTACTGCAGAACCCTCGGCTATAAGGAAGTAGGCGAAAACCAGGAAAGATCCTTCTCTTTCCATCTCACAACAATCAGTCCGAAAGTCACTCAAATTTGCCTCGACTTCAAGTGTAGTGACTGTAAACGACAGAGACTGATTTTGTTTCAAGTGTTGAATACTTTGTAGCCATTGGCAAAAATATGTGTGACATTATTGCTCATAACTTACCCTGCATAAGCACTTACCTCTTATTATGGATTTCCTATATGCAAAGTTTTTACAGACTATGTTCTTACCTTAAACAATGTTATGCAATAATTGTGATAAATTTCATTTAAAGATAAAGTTGATAATTCCCTCACTTAGTGTGTTTTTGTGGCATTTCATTTCATTTGTGATTACTGCAAATTATAAAAATGAATCAACCAAGGAATTTAACCGAACACGGGCAGTGTAAGTATTAGTTTTATTGGACGAGGGATATTGTCAGAGTTATGTCTCCAGCCTATTAGGCAAGCTTCAATGCACAATAAGTCGCTTAGTAACACATTTTCGTGATACAAGAACTTATTCTAGAAAACAAGGACAAGTTCGAAAGTTATGCATTAACTCTTGGGATAAGCGCTTGCTTAGGGAATACTACTAGTTCTAGTACGAATCAGACGCAACCCACAATATTTCAGTTCATGAACAGTCAAAAGATGCTTAACTGAGGCTGGACTTGATAGTAAACGAACAGCAACTGCACCTCTACTTACGAAAGAGAACATATTTGTCAGGTTACTTGTTGCCAGTAATTGGTCTGTGGTGACTAAAAACAAGTTTTATTCACAGCTGAGACTAGTCGGAATATAATAGAAAATTTTGATGTCAGCAATGAAATCATGCCTAGGGCGAAATGTTTTCCACGCACACGATCATTTTGACCAAATTCTGACAATTTTGATATTAAAGCAAACAAAAATTTTCTAACGTCGAAATCACAACTGGCAAATAACTAAGAACTGATTTATTAAATATTTAGGTACATGAAATAAGTGCAAGAAGAACATGCGTTCACCCAATTCCCAAATTTCAATAAAGACCATTTGCCTATTTTGATGACCAGCTTATTAGCTAGTATAAAGGAACGTCAAGGTTACTTGAGTTCTTCGATACGAAGCCAGGCTGTTTTAAGGGTAACTGAGGGCTAAAATAAGCCAAAAATGGGGCGCAACGACAGTTAGAGACAAGAACGGGGTTATGAGTACAATTACTGTCACTGAATTTGTCTTAAGACTTATGCTGACGTATATGGTAATCCGCGTGACCGTTTTCTGGCGCCAGTAGAAATTGAGCGTTGAAAAGGAGTAGTTGATTTCTAAATAAAAGTAGCACAAGCTGCAACACTTAATACGAATAATTTTTCGTTATTTAAAAACATAATTACAGCGATAGATACATTTGAATGAACGGGAAATGCAAATCTGAACTATACGTGTGAATGTAAATCCGACCATCCGACAGCCTGCGCTGGTAAAACAGTCCGACTGCCTATGCATCTAAATGAACCTTTAGAGAAACAGCATTACGAATCGTCGAAATCTGAATCATACCAGCCAATCCAGATCATCGGATCTAGGGTATCCCAAATGTTAGCCAGAACGTCACAAAACACAATACCTTGCTCTGTTAGTTATTATTACGCCCATACGAAGTTAGCCCCCCCCCCCACTTTTGAAATTACCTAATTTCAAGAGTTGTGTTGAATTGTGCTAAATTGTACTCCAATATTATGATCATAATATGAAAAATGCGTCAAAAAATCGAAAAAGCCCATTTTTCTAGAGCAGCCCCCCACTTTGCATATTTCGCAATTTTCTCAATTGTGCTATGTTGTGCTAGATTGTGCTAACATTGAGCTATAGTATTTCGAAATAATAATTACAGAAAAAGTTACGCCTAAGAAACGTTTTCGATGATATAGGATTAAATTAACATCAGTCACCCTAATGTCATATAATTATATATCTGAGTTGTACTAGCGTAGCACAAAGCTCAACCATTAATTTCGCCAGCAGAACGATATAAAGGGCAAAGGGTACATCACCCTTGTTTGGTGGTCGCGACTTTTATTGATGTTTTATCAATTAATGTTTGGTTAGTCGAGCGGTATTATTTATTTAAATTCAATTTACGGGGTCAA
>JAHWXV010434307.1:0-11899 GCA_024586415.1 Phrixothrix hirtus
ATGTAAACGGCCAACGCCAGTAGCAGACATACATCCCCATATCATGATGGAAGTGGGATGTTTTATTGTTGGGAGAATGCAATTTGGTGCAAACTCTTCTTATGGAAATCACCTGACGTATTAATTTCCTGAATGGCTGTTTATAGTGAAGGTGGATTGAACATTAAATGGTACCATTTTCCAACCTTTTAGGGTCCAATCACGATGATTTTTCGCCCAACGCAAGCGAAGCAGTCGTTTGCGTTCTGATAACAGTGACTTTTTCCGTGATCGATAGCTTCTGAGTTCAAAACTTTGAAGCCTCTCCCTCACTGTAGAGGTGCATACGCTTACTCCGGTAGCTTGGGACCCCAAGTTGGTTAAATCGGGCGAATTAATGGTTCGATCAGCCAAACTTGTCCTTCGCAGCATGTTGTCATCTCTGATAGAAGTTTTCCTTGGGTGTCCAGTATGAGGCCTATCTTCGATTTTTCAAGTTTCCTTGTTTTTTAATCACCCTTATCACTGAAGATTGATTACATTTCATTTTGGCAGCGATTTCACGGGACGATCTTCCCTCTTTGTGGTGAAAGATGATGGCATACCGCACTTCTTCTGACCATTTGTTGTGAAGCGTTTTCGATGGCATCTTAGCAACAGATATCACTCAAATACTTTATTTAGAATTGTAAATTATTTGTATACTTGATGAAAGGTAAAAATATGCCATAATATTCCCATAAATGGATTTTAATAGGGTACATTATTTCTTAATTTTAAGCTCATTATTAAGAGAACTGGGTAATTAGTTCGATTACAAAATCTAATTAAGAAAATGATGTCTAGACTTTCTAATTAGGTAATTAAACAAGTAACTATTAATCTGCCAATAGAATTCCGGATTAATTTGAATGAATTTGACATATTTTGATTGAAAATCATCAATATCATGGGTGATGCAAGACTTTTTATCACCATTGTAATACCTCGTTATTTCAAAGATCATTTTCGTACAGCGCTAAATTCTATAATGCTCTAACCTGTGCCTTAAAGTTATACAATTTACGTAAGTTCAAAACGCAATTTTATTCACGCCTAGTAGATAAACAAATGGGTTTGAATTGACATTATCCCTAGCAGTAATTAATATTATGGAAACCGATTTATCTTCATTATAGTCATTCACCTTCTTCTTTTGTGTTATATGTATATTCATTAATTTAGTTATTGTTATAATTACAATTGAAATTATATAATCTGTAGTTGTTCTTCAAGGTAGATTGGAATATCAGCATTTAATTGCTAAACTCTACCTTGTGGTTGAACTAGTATTATATAATATAATTTAAAGTTAAATTAATTCTTATACACATATAAGTGTAATTATACTAGTCCAATAAAACACTAATTATTATTATTATTGATTATTGAAAATATAATATAGAATTATTAAAACTGCAAAATAATTCGTTTTCGAAGCAAATGCCCAGTTAAAAGAATTATAACATTTTTAATATGCAATTTTATATTGTTTAAGCATTTTCTTAAAGCTAACTAAATATGTATATAGACATTTGAAAATATATGTATGTTATGTCTATAAATAGATCTACTATCGTATGTTTTGATTTTGACCCCTGACTTTGACAAAGAATAGACGAAAAACTGAAAAAGGAAATTGGACATAACAAAGACAGTTTGATAGCGAATTTAATTCGTTTCACAGTTGCTAATCGTTTCGTTTTTTCTCCTCACATCCCATGCTGAAAAGTGTACTGATTATAAGCATTGGTTTACAAACGCGCAACTTTATTAAGCACCGACCTAAATGTAATACAATTATAGCCAATTTAGTTTACTCACGCTAAAATAATAACAATATCTTGAATTGCTAAATTGACATGTTTTAACAAAAAATAACGAATAGCTGATTCTCACGTTCTATTAGATATTTTAAATTTTTTCGCAATATTGGATAAAAAACGCTAATTGGTAATGAAATTTTAAAAATCTACATTATTATATGAAATTAATATTTTATTGGTATATTTAAAGTTCCTACGAGCTATCAGGAACTTAGATATACCTTGAAATACTAATAAAAACTAAGTTTTCTAAACCATCTAAATTTCCATAACTACTTCTTTACCAATAGTGTAAGCAAAAAGTTAAATGTCACCTAGGACGCGAGAATCAATTATTTACTATTTTTTGTTAAAACACGATATTTTAACAATACCAGATATTGTTATGCTTTAAAAGTGTTTAATGTGTGTACATAAACGTAGCTATAATTGTATTACGTTTAATGCGGTGCTTTCTCGGTAATTAATTTATAAAGTGTGTGAAATAATGCTCAAAATCAGTACAACTTCCGATTTATTATTTGATACAGCAAAAACAAGACAATTATTAATTGTGCAACCGTTACGTTTAATAAATGTTTAAGAATTTGTTTTATCTACTTCGTTTACTAGTTACTTTTACTTACCCTATGTGAAACATAGGTAAAAGGGAAAATATTGTTTTCGTCCAAAATTTTCAATGACGAAATTTTAGTGGAATTACACGTTTTCAGGTTCCCTGAGTCCGAAAATCATGTTTTTATAAATTAGTTTGTGTGCGTGTTCGTGTTCGTGTGCGTGCGTGCGCGCACGTGTGCGCGTGTGTGCGTACGTGCGTATGTGTGCGAATATCTCGAAAACTAAAAGGATTAAGTTATCAAAACTATATATTTAGATTTGTAGCCATCCGCATATGCAACAGCAACATTTTGATTCAAATCGGGTAACCGGAAGTGTCACTTTACGGAAGTTCTTTTGCCGCTAACTATGAATAAAATAAGTATGAAACAAAGTCCTACCTAAATAAAAATATATATCTGAGGTTATAATTACCTTTGTATGTAAAAATCATGAATTTGTTTAAAATCACATGTAGCACTTTATTTTTGTTATTTTTAGATATTTTCCAAATTTTTCGTTTTTTGGGATTTTTTCAAAAACGGCTGAATGATTTATTTAAAACTTAGTATATTTCTTAGTTATATAATTCTATTTTATATGAACCAAGCGATTTCTCTAATAAATTTCTGAAACTCGAGTAAGCGAGGGTACCTAAAGTATTAAATGTGAACAACATATTTGAAAAACTAAATATAGTAAAATGAAATTTTATATTTAAGTTTAATAATTCTCTGTTATTTCATAATAAGAATTAAGTTTAAAATTGAATAACCGAAGGTGCCACTTTATTCTTGCAATTTCTAAGTTTTTTGCAATTTTCTTTTTTTAAATTGCCATGTTTCTTCTTACGGCTATGATACTCTCCCAGATTTTCTGGGAAAATTCGTTGAAGCAAGTTATCGAGGAAAATTTTCGGAGTTAAATGGGGTTTTGCCTGTCCAGTAATTTGGATGTGTGACCATGGCAATTATCGTTCCAAAAATAAACGTAAATAATAATATAACGTTATTTGGACATTATTTGCATGCCTATAACTCGTAAAAGAAAGTCGTCTGTTGTTCCTCGCCAAATTTTTTTCATCTTTTCAATAATTTTCTCTTATAATAAAATACACAATTTTGATCTTTCTCAATGCCGTGGTACTCATTCTGTGCGAATTCTTGTGATATTTTACACAATCTCGAACAAGATTATTGATTATTTTAAATTAAAATGCCATATCAGGGCAAAAAGAATTCAGCTTTAAATTTCGTATTGTGATTAACATCGTATTCCGTTGAAAATCCTGAAAAAATCATGTACTCGCAGTTGGTCCATTTGGATATTGGCTTCAACTAAAAAAATTTAAATAAACAATTACTTTAAGGTGTAATTATTTATTTGCCAGAACTTAAAGAGTCCAGAAAGTTAGATTGTAAAACACAGAACGTTTTCACAACATGAGTATCTTTAAAATCTCATAAAAGCATCATCAATTTGTGTGAATTAAAGATTAATAGATGAAAACAGGCTTTTAAAACACTATTAATGGTTTTCACTGAGCCAAGTAATTAGTTGTTAATTTATTAAAAATTTTTTATGAAAAATCATTAAAATAAAAAACATAATTAGTTGAATAAAAATTTTTAAATTTTATTTTAATAGTATTTAGGTGGTGGTGAACAATGATTAATTTTATTTTATTTTCATTTGATATTGAATACGAGATTCATATTATTGGTAGTTCAAAACAAATAATAATGCTATTTCTTTTTTTTCTGGTACGACGTGTTGTTCTAAAGTGATTGAGACTTTTATTCAGAATTGGGTTTAAAATTACAAACATTTGCATAAGGGGGTACTTCGACATTGAGAAATACGCAAAAATTTATATCGCATTTTGTAAGAAAACTATCATAGACAGCTAAAACAAGTACAGACCGTTTTTGTGAAGAATTTTTTGTTATTTAAACTATTTGCATATTTTCTTAAATTTATCGAGATACTAACGAAAAATCGTTTTTTCAATCTTTTCGTTCATTTTTTTTAAAGTTTCACTCTCCATCCTCATGTAAACATTTTGGATTTGCTTGTAGGTGCCAAATAGTACCTAAATCTAAAATTTCACTTAGAAGAAAATTAACTTTTAGTTAAAATCCCTGAAGACTGCTATTGTGCTATTGAATCGAATAAATTATTGTAAGTCTAAACATTTTTGTAACAATTTTAATGTACATTTTTTTACTTTCGCTTAGTAAAGGCGTAAAATGCGTTCCCTTTTTATTCTTCTTTCTTATGCAAGAGCATTTACAGTGTTAAATGTCTATGAAAATTAATTCTATAGTTACATTAATAATTTCTATGGTTCGTGATCTTAATGCACAACCTATCTAGGTTATGCAAGACTTTTCTAAGCTAATAATGAGTTTTATAATGTAGATAATTGAAATAAACGCAAGACACTAGCCATTATGTAAAATCTCTATACGAGGGCATATCGATATATAGTCAGTCTACGTAGTTTCGATGGCACAAAACTAATGTTTATTACCATGGCAACTTGCAACTTGCTTGAATTATCACTGTAATATTTTACTACGAAAAGTTAATATACTCCACATATGTATGTATTGTAACAAAAATTAGAAACAATAAAAACTTAGTGGAAAATTCTAGAATTTTCTGGCACCTTCCTTATAATAAAATAGATGCTGTAATCACCAATGACTCGTTGCGGTAACCGATGTCTATCAATTTAGTTAGGTCAGCAATAAGTCATAGCTTTACAATTTATTGCATCATTATCATGACTAATTTTATTCTTCACTAATCTAGAGCTTCTAGAGTCTTCCCTTTCTATATAAATAGCAGATAAAATTCCCTTAGTTTTAGTTTTTATTAACATTTTGTGCTGTTAGTTACTGATATACCTGAATACAAATATAAATATAAATATACATGAAAAGAAATATAAACGTTTATAGTTCGTGTATTGTGAAATAAATATTTAAATAAATAAATGTATATAAATAAACGTAATCTTAGTGAATATAAATAAACATTTTAAAACAATTAGCCAGTTTTGTTATAGTATAAATACAAATAGACAACCCTTACATATAAAGGTTAGAACTAATTATTTTTAGATAAGAGCGACCGTTCATCATTTTGTTCCACCTCTAACCCATGGGTAGAATCAAGTATTAGTTATGATGCAGTGTTAAGATACCTAAGTAAACATGCAAAATCGTAAGTTGGTACTTGTCAAAATATGCATTATATAAAGAAGTGATCATGTTAGTATTAAAATGGAGGTGAGTGCACAAAGAAGCGTTATTAAATGTTTGCGGTTAAAGAAAATTAATCCTAATCAAATCTGTCAGAATTTGGTAAATATAATGGGGTAGTGTACAGTTTCATACGATATAATGAAGAGGTAGTGGCGTAAGGGAGTGTACAGTTTCATACGATATAATGAAGAGGTAGTGGCGTAAGTTTAGATATGGCAAACAAACGTGTTAAGATGAACGTGCAAGCAAACAACCAATTAGCGTCCCAATTCAAGAAAATATTAAAAAATCAAATAGTTGGTAATATAAGACCGACGAGTAACCATCAGGAAAATTGCAAAACATACAAGCTTATTTTTCTATGTGGTACATGGCGTTATACCAACGAATAAATAATAATTAATTATACATGTTTTATCATATAAATCAGTGAACTTCGTTTACTTTGAATCACCTTTTAAATGTTTATAATTCATTTTCATAGCTTATTATACTGCTAATTTTTTTCCATGTCCTCTTGATAATGCCTAATTAGTTAGGCGAAATTAGTCGAGAAAATTAAATAAAAAACTTTTTATGGATTAGACTGTGTGTAAATTTCTAATATACTTTTTTAACATTTAACCCATTGTATGTTCCCTGGACCTTAATCAAATTAATTCATCAAATTAATTTATACCAACGAACTTAATTTGAAAACAAATCATGGCAGAGCCATCTATTGTTTATATTAGGAGGTATTTTAATGTAAATGAAATAAAGAAGAAGATTCCTCCTCAAATTAGCACGATTTTAAAAATTAATTCGGCACAAGTGAAAAGCTATAAAACTGTAATATGAACAATTCTAAGGCTTCTCACAAAAAGATTTTTAGCCTAACTAAATAGGCAAAAATATAAAAGTTTGCATTTTCAACACAGCACCAGCAGACCAATGATTTCGCCCTAGTGGGGCTCATCAGTGCCGAGCCCCACTAGGGCCAAACTATTGGTCTGCTAGTACTGTCACGCTGGTTGAAAATGCAAACTTTTATATTTTTGCCTATTTAGTTAGGTTAAAAATGTTTTGGTGAGAAGCCTTAGAATTTTTCATATTACAGTTCCATGGCTTTTCACTTGTGCCGAATTAATTTTTAAAATTCGTACCAATTTTAGGAGGAGTCTTTTTCTTTATTTTATTTAGATTAATTTGAAAAATTGAGAGCATGGTGGGTACCAAGAATGCTAACAAATACGCGCAAGCAGTCTCGAGTTAACATTTGTAAGCGTCGCCTTTTAACACGAAATAGACAAAATAAATGTAACCTTCTTGAGAGATTTATAGCAATGGATATATCCTAAAACCATCACTATAATCTAGAAACTAAAGTGCACAGTAAGTAACAGAAGTAAGGGCTCACCGCCATCCAAGAGGTTTAGAATGCAACCTCCGGCAAAGATGGTTATGATAACAGTTTACCGCGATAATCAAGGTATAATTCTTATTCACATTGTACGTGCACTACTGCACTTTAGTAACGTGGCACCAGAATCTTTAAATAATGGATATGCTTAGAAGATGAATCGATAGAGAAAGTTATGTGCTATAACTTGCTCGATCAGTTGATCTAAATCCTGTCGGGAAGCACACTGTGTATTTACAGCCGATAGATACTGTCGATATTTTAGGGCAAAGGATTGAAGATATATTTTATAATTAGAAATACATCCAATGGGCTTCATAAATTCTGTAGTCTTTCGTATGACGTTAAACGTTAGTGTGAATCAAAACAGTGGTTATTTTAATCATTTGTTATAAGATTTTTACAGCTTTTATGTATTTCATTACATCATGTCCCTCAATTACTTTAGTGCTATTCAATTATTATTTTACAACTGCCGGTATCTACGAAACTGTATGATGAGAACATCGTCAATATAAATTGTTTAAAGTAATTTTAACGAAATGAATCGGTGTGCTTTTGAAGTACCCTGTATATGTATTGAGATATTTTTGTTAAGAATGCGTTTAGTGATTATTGATTTTAAATTTTAAAAATTAAGATTTGTAGTAATTTACGTAAATACGTGGCTTCAAGAAAACTGTTTCCGACAAAGGAACGCATTCCTGTAGCCCATAAAACTTTAAAATTATAAGTAACAATATCTTTTACTAATCACGGTATTCCAATAAAAAAAATTTACAGAAAAGTTGTAAAACGATTAAACTTCAATATGAGAATTTAAACGAATATTTTAAGAAAGTGGGGACGTAGTTTAAAATGTACAATTGGTAAATTAATATGCACGAAAGGATTGTCATAGCAACGATCGAAAGGTATAAAAGGACAAATTGAGAAGTGCACCTCGCCTTCATCGTTGTAATACCAGTGATCAAATCACGGTTGAAATCGGCTACAAGTGTGTGTGTACACGACCCAAGTTAGTTTCGAAAGTGTTCTACAAAGAATCTTCGAAATAAATGGCCTGAAGATAAGTTTCTTCCAAGGTACAAGTTACTCCGGAGGTACGAACTAAATATTAACTTCCAATATAGTCTGAATTACCACAAATTGATGCCGCTGAAAAAATATTAATTAAAGTCTGCCGATCGCTTAACGATAGACGAAATTATAAATAAATATTAAATAGTGTAATTAAATTACGCAGACAATTTTAACTTCAGTTGTCAGTAAATAAAAATGCTTTTACAACCAACTAATCATAACTGTTTTCAAAACATATGCAGTTTTTGGTTGAAAGATTTAAACGAATGATTAGCTCGCACCTGTTATACTAATAATCTATTGTTCACAAAAGCTACGTTTCCTTAAAAAACAAGTGCGGGTTGATATAAATTTATTATAAATATATTAAATTAAGAATTGGTTTGAAATTTTATATGTTTATTTTTTATACAATATATCAATTATTGAAAATAAATACGTTTATTGGTTTTACTTGAAGACAACAAACGGTATTTTAAAGTTGCAGGTAAATATGATCTCTGAGGTCATTGCATTTTATCTTTGAGTGAGAAGTGTGGTAAATTTCAATTTGCTGTGGTTGATGTCGTCATTCATAACCGCGCCCCGCTCGACTAAAAATTATGCAGGCAACAACATTTTAGTCAATTAAAATAAACCATGTAGTAATGTAAATTGAAATAATTTCAACGAAACGTTTAACATTGCAGTGCCTAACTGAATACAAATTTCACAATAATTGTTTTAGATTAAATTGAAATTAACTGTATATTCTTCAAAATAACATGTTTTATGGAAATAATATCCGAACAGCTGATTTCGTGTCATATTGAAAATACGAAGTAATTTGATATTAAATAAAGAAGACGAAGCTTTCCATTTTAAGTACGTCATAGTTGGATGTAGATTATTACACTTGTGATCAAATTTTACCCAAAAATTTGTAAAAATTTTTTTAGTATTATATTAAAATTTTTTAGGGATTTTTGTTTGTCAAGGTCTCATGACACGAATGATAAATAATGCCCCTTATTTCCCAGACATTTTGATTGCATAAAAAATTTTATTTTATCGTAATAAATAACAGGTTCTATCGGATATTAAGCAATAAAAAATATTTAACCGATTGAGAAAAAAACCCATTTATAAATTATATAACAAAGATTTTTTTAAAAATTAGAAGTCATAATATAGTAGGAAATAGTCTATACTAATACTATAATATGTAAATAATACTATAATATGTAAATAATACTATAATATAAATCACTAAATATTATCCCAATACGATGATTATTTAAATTATACACTTAATTAACGAAATTCCATTTAATTGCATGGACACCTTTGACATGTCACATTCTAGCACAATAACATTAAGTAAATGACATCAAGCCCAAAACAATTATTCCCTTGAGAATGCAGTTTCACGTCACCTGTATACTATAGAAAACCGTATGTTTGCATAATATAAAATACTATTTTTAAACAATTATAGATTTTAACGTCACAACCAAATATAAATGAAAGATGAAAAGATTCCTAACATTCTCGATCATTGATTCTTACAACAAAATAAAATATTTCCGTGAACTGGAGATAGAAAGGCAGGGCAACTTGAACAAAATGCAACTGTATAAATACATAATATGTTAACGACCTTAAATTGTCTGAGTTTGCGTAGTAGTAGTTATTACGGTTTGTATTTATATCTACGTTGGCTCTAGGTAGAGAGGCGTTTTAATTTTCTTTCATATGATAATTATATTTTTATTTAAGTATTTTATTAAAAAATTACTATATAAACCTTAACTGTACTGTGGTTTGAGCAAATTATACATATCGGGTGTACCAAAAATCTGGAAATGCCAAAATAACTTTTGAAGGGTTCGCAGCTTAATATTGAAATCTACAGCGATAAAATGGGATCATAAAATCTATCATTTAACCTAGAAAACGTTCCTCCTTATAGCCCAGAGCAGCGGGAGAAGAGGAGGCAGAAAACTCTTAAATAATATTTGGTGTAGAATGGGAACTCGCTAGGAAAGAATTTCCATGACAGAAATAACGCAGATTTTCCTTCATAGTATTATGCTCATTTAAACACTGATGTCGAGCTTTAGCACTAGCGAAGGCCCACGATGTGACGATGATAAAGCTTTGCGCGAACGTTCGTGTTCCTTGGAGAATGGAAATGCATGCAGGAGAGTGCGTGTGGTTTACCTTTCTGCTGATTAACAATTGCCCAGTCGAACATAAAAATTATCCGAAACATTTCGTCTCATATCTGCCGCGATAAGACGCAAGAGCATAACTATGCAAAGGAAAAATTTTAAACACCTCGGTCATATCGCATCATTCTTGTCTTGGAAAGCCCTTTAAAACGAGTCCTAACTAGGCCCCAGGTATAATTTAAGATTTTCCCACGACGCCCGTCCTCCCAACCCTAAGGCATATTAAGATAGGTGTTTCCGAGGTTTGATAAACTTTATCATCCCATTATATCCCTGAAAATTTTAATCCTACACTTCGAAAACTTCAGTTAGTTTGACATTTCCAGATTTTTGGCACACTCGGTATATTCATGGTGAATATATGTTTACCTTCGTTAATGAGTTGCGAATACAACCTCAATTAATTGTTTCGATTAAAAATATTAACCGCGTCCATAAAGATGTTTAGATTCTTTGGAAGCATGCGTCTCGGTGATGGTGGGAAGAGTGCGGAGATAATTGCTTCCAAAATTTATTATAGACCCATGTGAGTCCTAAAAATACTAGATGAGTGATTTGACAGTGTCAGTTTTCAAAACTGGTTTTTCCTCTACTTTAACCTATCTTATAAAACCATTGGAGCGTGGCCGAAAGCTACTTATCAGCGACAACATGAGTAGCCACACATCCATGGCCGTCATTGAGGAAAGTAAACCACGAAACTTAGGTTTATATTATCATCCCCAAATAGAACCTATCTAAGCCAGCTATTAGATATTTCCTTTTTTCGCCCATTTAAAAGAACTTGGAAGCAAGTCTTTCTAAACTGGAAATTGAAACATCGAGGTTGTTTCCCTCGTTGTTTAAGTCAACCTGGAAAAATTGTAACCCACCAAATCTGAACGTTTAATAAGTGATTTTAAGACAACCGGAATAGAACCCTAGAGTTGAATTACAACGTTTGTCCGTCTGGTTAAGTAAGGAGAATAATACCAATTGCTGGTCTAACTTGTTTCAAAATCTGTTACGAGCATACAGAAATCCAAATGAAAACAAATTGTTCGAAGAAAGGATGAGTTTTAGGAAAAAATTTAACCGACAACAAGAAAAACCATGAAGGTAATAATAAAAAAGGAGTAATTGAGAAAACACAACAAATAGTCCTGAACCAACTTTTCTTTAGATAACCAAAGTTCAAATGATAAGAATTTGGACGATATGTATGAATTTGAAAGAAACTACAAAAGAATGCTACGTAAACGATTTTATGGTAGACTAGAGGAAGTCATAAAAACAAACAAACTGTATTGGTTACATTGGAAATCCGTATAAGTACTGAAGATTAATGGAAATCTTTCCGAAAATATCAAAGGTACAAAACAACCAAGGATAATTAAAACAATTTTTGGTTTAAACTGTGTAACTTTAATAAAAAATTAAACGTTTCGAAAACTATTTGCTTTCTTTTTCAATAAAATTGACAACTTAAAATTGACAATTAATACAATT
>JAHWXV010434354.1:0-16698 GCA_024586415.1 Phrixothrix hirtus
TTTTAACAAAAGTCGGAGCACAAGTGTTCGATAAGAAAATGTATTTTTAACCAGCACGAAATTTCAAAACGAATTTTACGTTCCCAAATTCTGTCACCAGGCGGCAACCCCTATCGGGTTAATAAACTAAATTTAATAAATTCCGGAGTTAGGTTTATTAATTGACCTCGACTTTCATTCCTGGAATATTAATATAAAAAAAATAATTATTTACTAATATATCACCACAGAAACACTCGAAACAAAATTTTAAATATCTATATACAGCGCGTACTAAATGTACTTACTAAAATTAATGTAAAATAGATCGAAGATAAAGGTGAGACCGTGACAGTATTAATAAGTCCCGTTTGAAATTTGTTAATAAGATTAGAACGTCTCTCACGGTTAAATTTAATACACAAATATAATTTTAATTCTTTCTAAGAAATACATACAAATTTATGCATGTAAAAGCATAAATATTATTTACATTACGTATGCCGACATATGCACTAGAGCAACACAATTTTTCGTATTTCTCAAGTTAAATTTATTCCATAGGCCCTATACGAGTATTTTCTTTCCATATTCGCGTTAAGCAGTTTTAGTGTCTGTATTTTCCTTATAATTTTCACGGAACTGTACATATTTTCCGGTTTTTCCAGTTTTCGGCTTAGACGCTTTTCACTGTATTTATAAAAGTAAATGTAGCATTCTTACACATCTTTTTAATTCGCAATACTTTAAAGTACCGACAGTCAAAAAAGGGTTAATTAGGAAACTAACGTAGGATTTCCCTTCCTATTGCCATTTATAAATACTTGAGCTGAGATAATCTAGTGATATATATAATTATAGTGGCACAAGTAATAAAAGAAATTTAAGCAGAAATAATTCAACGTACATTGTGGTCATTAATATTAATGTCAACTAGATTGCAACTAGTTTAATTTCTTATTCAACATAGAGAAAGTACATAGTAACGTTATCTTTTTGAATTTTGTTAATTTGAACTGATTTTAATTTTACTAGTGTATAATTTCGTACAGATAGTTACATAATGTTCTAATACATAGAAATTAGATCGATTATAAAACAAATCAATAAATCTACGAAGGATAACTTGCACAGATATTTCTAATTTATATAGCTAATTACTTAAATAATTTCACGAAGACCTAAATAATCTTTAAATTAGTTTTTAAATTTGTATTTAATTAATCTTGTAAAACATTCGTAAACATATTATAATTATCAAATAAGAAATTAAAATAATCTGTATTTGTAAGCTTTCTTTTCCAATAGTTATGAAAATTGCTACATTGGTCACATTATCTAAATAAAATACATACGTAATTGGTAGTTAAATTATAGTATTTAACCTTTTTTTACGAACCGCTTTTGTAAAAACCTAAAATTGCAAAATTAATTCTGCTTTTAAATCAAGAATAATCATCAATATTTTCAATTTGCGTTCCTGTCAATGCGTTTTAAGTTTCCTTAGTTGTATAATACTATTAGACAACAAAAATAACATTCTATGTTCTAGAACATTTAGTTCATCATAAAATTTAGATAATGTTTAATATTCTTTCAACATTCAACAAATTTATTACTTATCGAAGAAAGATGTTTCAGAAAGAAATTCCAGAAAATTTTCGCTGGATGAAAAGTGATTGCCACAAAATGGGATAAAACGCGTATTTTGATTTATGATGACTAAGAAACCGTGAGTTAGTCTAAATCAGGTTTCACTTAAAACCATCATGTATCATGAAAGGTGATAGCACAAAAGAGCTATAAATGAAGGTTTCAAAATTATATAATGGAATAAGTCATATATCTTTAGTATCCTATAGAAAGTTCTTCTCGTTACAAATAATAAAAAAGATGTGAGCAATTAGTTAATAAATTAATAAATTCTTTAACATTATGCTCAACATTATGAATAATGATTAAGTTTAAAACTAAGGTGGAGCATTTTAATTTTGACATTTTAGATATGAAACTTTCTTTGGATTTAAATTAACTTAAAAAGATTGACGAACTTATGATTTACATTTTAGCGAAATGAATTTAAAATAGTTTTTACGAAATGAGTGTTCATAGAAAAGAGCTTTATGTAGGACAGACGTCGAGACAGAAAGACTTTCTACAGTCATATTTCATAACACTTTTCATGACATTGATCTCTACTTTTTTATTTCTATCATTATAACTATTACGTATTTTAACGTTCCCAAGTATTTATAATCTTTCTTCTATTCCCAGCAACAAAATAACGTGTCTCTAAAAAATATAACTTACGCAGGTGAGTACATATTATTAAGATGCTTCTATTTTATGAAGGGTACAGCTATTTGAAAGACCGCAGGTTATATTACAGGGGTGGTTTGAAAAATGCGCAGTGTCGTCTATTATTTAATAGCAGAGCTATAAACTTTGATCCCTAATAAATTTCACTTATCATATGAGTGCACGCGAAATTATAATTCGATTTGTTAATCCAATATTTGTTTCCAAATCATTCGAAGTCGACATATAAGTGCATTGTTTTAAAATAAATAATTTGAAACATCGTGGTGCACTTGAATTCTTTGTAAAAAAAGGGTTTGAAAGCAATGGAAATTCATACCGAAATGGTAAATGTGACATGAGAATCCGCCCCTTCAATTTTAAGTGACCACGTGAATCCCAACGTCGTGGTTCAAGCATTGAATACTCCTTCCAGAGTACACGTCCACAAACTGTGACAATAGAAATCACTTAGGAACTCATGATATCATGGGTAAAATTTCTGAGGCCATACGTATCCCAACAGAATGTATGTTGTGTATTTTGCATAAAGAATTACAAATCAAAAAGCTTTATGCAGGCCGGATGCTGTATTTTCTAAGATGAGAAACGCATTCGAATGCAGCAGTGTTTGAAACGTTTGAAGATGAACGAGTATTTTTATAACCAGTGACAAAACTTTTATTCAATACTACACGCCCGAGACTAAAAAATAACCAACGCGACGTTCTGCACTAAAGAAATCAGAATCGGTTCCATTTACAGAAAAGGTCGTGTTATTTGCTTTTAGAGAATCAAAAAGGATTGTAATGAATGACTACATTGCGAAAGGTAGCGGAGTATTATGTAACATTTTTGGAACAACTGTCATTTTTATCAAGGCAATGCAACTGCTTATACTATTAAAGTATAATTAAAGTATGAATAGCTGGAACATCCACCCTATTCATCAAATTTGGCTCTATCAGTCTTCGGTCTATTTCCAAATCTCAAAAAAATCGTTTCTGGTAAACATTTTTCATTCATTGAGAAGCGGTTGTAGCCATAAAGAAATATTTCACAGTCCTTCCCGGAAGTCACTTCAGGGATGGTATAAATTTATTGAAAGAACACTGGGCTAAGTACACTAAAGCTATTTGGGACTATATTGAAAAATAAACCTGTTTGTAAACTATTACTTGACTTTTCACCTTCATTGCGCGATCTTTCAAACCACCCCGTACATAAAGGTATTTGATAACACTACGCAAAATACGATAAACCATTTAGGAGTTATTAATAGTTCTTCAAACCACATCTAGGTGTTATCAGTAAACGTAAATAAGAAGGAATCAAGCAAATTGTTCATATTGGCAAGTAAATAATTAAATCTGCACCAGAAAAACGGACATTTGAACAAGGGGGAAATAGTTTTATCTATTTCAATGTTTAGAGGATAATATTATAAATTTATTATTTTTTGCAATCATCCACTTAGATCTAATAATATTTTCATTAATGAGTACTTTTAGTACTTTCCTATATATGTTCCACAGTGTATGCTTCTCCAGGCGGGCGGACATATTCGTAGTGTTAGCAACGACGGCAATTCCACCGAAGTTTCGCGTTGACTGCGGTAAAAAATGCCCGTTTCTCCCATGGCAAACCGTTTCTTTCATGGTAGCATTTCCTACAGACAAAGAACAGCACTTACATTTCTCACCTTAGAGAAAAAGAAAATTACAAGTTTGTTTTTCCATTTTACCGCTTTAGATCGTATATTATTTTTCCATGATATACATGGTTGCTTTGAAATGCTTTCAGATATTTTAACTACTTATTACTTATGCCCCATACATTCACAAAGCAACAAAACAAAATTAAACAGCTTTAATTTGGGCACAATCGAATTTAAAAAATTCCTGGAAAACTTTTTGAGAACTTCTGATTTGCAATATGTAGTGTCACAAGTTTTATACCAGCTTTGCATGACATCATGTACATTTACTTCAGTCCAACTCGTATTACAGATAATTGCAACATATATAAGTGTAATCGAAATTGATAAAAAAAACTCAATTCCGATTTATTGAATTAAATTTAGCTATCCAAGTTTTCAAACATGCTTATTATCCACTTTTCTAATATTTTTTTGTAGAAGTAAAAATTAATAAAAAACGGTAAAAATTTAATTATTAAAAGAAAATACGGCCTGTTTTAAACAATTAAAACAGTTTGTTCTTTCTTTTCATTACTTTTAAACTAAAATCTTTATTGAAAAAATAAAAACACATAATATCCCTTTGGAATACGTTTTTATACCGCCTGATAGAGTTTGAAAAAACTGGGAAACCATTACCAGCTGTTCAGCTTTACGTACATAATTTGAAATCATTTATTACTCAATTTCGGAAATGTTAAAAAAAGAAATAAAAAAGGGAATTTCCTCCTGACAGGTAAACAACTTTTAGAATTAAAAAGGACTTTATGGTAATCTCAATTCGTAATTTTTTTGCGAAAGTTATCTTAAAACAACTGTATTACATTTGTTTGTAAATTAAACTATATTTAATAATTTTAATACAAATGCCAAATGTAATTTTTTAAGGCACTTGAAAATAACAATTAGGTCATTTATTTGTGGCAGTCTAGGTCAAACACACATTTATTAGTAAATAAACAAAGTGCAATTCGATGTTATTTTTATTTTTACTATTTCAGCAAATAGATTCGTATTTTTCTTGACTGTTCGTAACGAATTAATTGTGACAAATTCCAGCAGCTTATAAAATGATTTTATGTGAAAAATTTTTCAAAAAGGGCTTAATGGAATTTAATAATCTCAAAAATGCATCTTTTCTATTACGTAGAGTTGGCCGTTTTAGTTTCAACAGCTATTTCAAAACAACGCGGTATAGAATTTGTTAGACAGGAGAAGGCAAATAAAGTAGGTCCGTAAAAAACAAAATTAATTCTGTATCAATTTTTTACCACACTTCATCCGTCTTCCTCATATTTTTATTGTTCTCGTTCAACAAGTCATATAAAATTAGTTATTTTTCTCACTGCTTCAATTAATTTTTCCGTAAACGCCATAATAAAATCATTTACGATTAATCGACGACAAAAATTATGCACCCTGCGAAATTAAATAGATTGCTGTAGTTTCGTAGACGTTAGAGCGATAACCTCGCATTAATTTGGGCACTAATATTTGTCACGATCTAATTCCCACAATTTGCAAAACGAAAGTTTCGCTATCGCTGCGAAAATTTTGCGCTTGTCTGGGGGAGCCTTTATATTTAAAGTTTGATCAGAAAGATAATTTTCCTGATGGGTACTTCAGTTCCACTTAATTATGAATTAATAGAGGTGCATAGATTGGAACAATTTTATAAATTCAATATTTTGTTTTCCAGCGCAATTGATTCGTATAAACGCAAACTATTAAATAATAATTTATAAATACTTTTTTATAATATTTGGAGAACACTTTGAATTAAGATGTAGAAAAATGTCATAAACAACAAACTAATTTATCTTGTCTTCTAGGATTGACCAATATTAAAAACATACCAGAAACAATGGATAACACGCTAATGGTGGAATTGTTCAGTGTAGTTTTACTTCATAATAATTTAAAAGGACGTTTTAATTAAACCATAAATTTTGGGGGGAGAAGAATTATGAATACTAGGAGGTAGATTTCTTGCGAAATATAATTTTTATTTAGAAGAAACTTCCTTTCAAAAGTGTAAGTAGGACCTTTAGATATTATTTTATAGATCTTACAATCAGTAACTAATTCTTCCTCTGTATTTAAATATTTATTTTTGTACATAACGATAGTATTACTCTTATCTGAAGAAAGTGTAATGGTATCTGTATCGTTTTTTAAAAATATTTTGCAAGTATTTAAAACAAAAGTTAGTTAAGAATAATTTATCGGCAATGGTTGAGAAGTTCGTAGAATTCATTTCGCTGCTCGCCCAAACCGAGTAGCTCCATTCAAGGGAATATTCAGAGAAATCCTTAATCGCTTGCGAACGAAAACGAATCTTTGCAGCCAGCTATGGTAGAATATTCGAACTGATATTGTAGAACAAATAATTTTTCATATGGTGGCAAACAATTCAGTAACAACAGTCCGAAGAGCTTCTGTTATGGAACGGTTAGTCTTATGTTGATATGGTGAATTGCTTTGTCCGTACCACCTTCAGAATGTAGCGATTATCTCCAAAAAGTTAAGTTTTACCAGCGGTTCCTAGCCGAAATGAATAGAAATTCTAGAGGCCATCACGATGGAGTAAATATCCGAGGACCCGAATAAGGGTGGTTTTCGGTTCCTCTTCGTGCAGCGTATGCGTCGGACCCAAGAGAGTACTCATACCTCTGGTGTTGGTGACCTTATCCAAGACTGCGGAGAGGAAGAAGATCTTCGACGTCAAGGAGGTTTTGCCCCTTGACGTCAGGGTTGAACGGCAGCGACGCCGCACGACTATAGGGCAATGTCATCGTTGCCAGCTGTACGGTCACTCTCAAGGGCTCTACAGCGGTTCTTCAAAGTGCGTGAAGTATGCAGGGGATCACCACTCCGGGGACTGCAAGAGGCTGCTGGACCGCGAATCGAAGTGCGCTAAGTGCGGAAAGGGTCACATCGCTAATTATCGCAGATGCGAATGCTGTCCGAAGTTAGTGCAAAGACTAGCACCGCGGACGGTCCGTCCTGGCTTCTCCTACGCCAAGGCCGCCTCCAGTAGCTCAGACTTCCCTAACCTCCCAACTAGAAACCCTATTGATACTAGTTTGGCAATTCCATCAGACCACCGCCCACTCGACGGAGACGCCCAGCCCAGCTTTTAGTCGGTAGAAGGCGGAGCTGCTGTTCATGGCAAGCCTATTAAAGCTTCTGGGTTCCCTAAACGTTTCAAAAGTCTCTTAGGTCATCCGTAAAGACGCCGATGCGGTTGGCAAAGCTGATAGCGATATCGGCGGCATCGCTGCCCTTCATTTCCATCATTTCCTTGTTTTCTTCCGACCCGTAAATGGATAACGCACCATTCATATCTAGTTCACTACAGTTGGCTTACTGGAACGCCAACAGACTTCTACAGCAGCGGGATGAACTCCGAGACTTCGCCTAGAGGTACAGCTTGGACGTAATCCTGGTTTGCGTGACTCATCTACGTGCCGCAGACACACCCCAACTTCGGAATTATTCCTTCTACAGGAATGATCGACCCAAAGCATGTGGTGGTGGCACGGCCATCTATGTCAAATCGCGCATAGACCACCATGTTTTACCACTCCCAGAACTCCATACCATCGAGGAAACTGCAGTATCTATAAATACTGAAGGCAACGGTTGGATCCGTTTGGTGGTTTTTTATCATCTTCCAAGAGAAACAATCGACCCTCAAGACCTGGACAACTTGCTAGACAGCCCGTTTGCGACTATCCTAGCTGGCGATCTCAACGCTAAGCACCCATCATGGAACAAACCGAAACGGAAGAATTCTCCATGATTTTTCCGAAACAAACCAAAGTTTCATCGTTGAAAGATCAATCAAGTCAACCTTCATCCAACCTTCATCTCCAATCTAGGTTCCTGAGACGTCCTGGACATTGATCTTCTAAAAGATGTCCCTTTACAACACGAATTGCAAACTACTTAGGACCTAGATTCCGATCACAATCCCGTTCTACTTTTCCTAGGCGAGGAAGCTAATCCTCCCTAAATGGTGCAACGCGTCTTATGGCTCGCCTTTTCCTCTCACCTACACCAAAATCTCGGCCGTATCGAGCAGATACGCACTGAGAATGAGCTGGAGGAATCGGTCGTCTACCTCACTTCCAGCATTCAGGATTCTATCCTGTTTGCGACGAACGTGAGAAGGAAACCGAGTGATCAAGTTCTCTCAGAGTATCTGAGAGAACTTTACAAAGAGAAGAACCGCGCCAGACGCCTTTGGTAGCGCTACTTCGACCCTGCGGATCGAGTCCTCAAGAATCGTCTTGCAGCACAAGTGAAGTGA
Organism: Phrixothrix hirtus; assembly: GCA_024586415.1. Taxonomy (NCBI): domain Eukaryota; kingdom Metazoa; phylum Arthropoda; class Insecta; order Coleoptera; family Phengodidae; genus Phrixothrix; species Phrixothrix hirtus. The sequence goes on from JAHWXV010434354.1 coordinate 8,292, forward strand.
AGTCTGAAAGAGCACTACAACAGTACCTAGGCGAGAAGCTCTAGTCGCTGGAAACAGAGGAGAATTCCTTATGGAGAATGGCCAAAGTTCTAAGGAATCCTAGAACGCCCGTCCCGCCGATCCACGGCGAGTACGGCCTATCTACGGTTCAGCGGACAAGGCGGAGGCATTCACAGACATCCTAGAGCTATAATGCTCTCTGAACTTGCTTCACGCAGATCTTGACTTTGTTGAGCGCATCAAAAGTTCAGTTAATGCCGTATCGCCGCCGGAAACGACAAATAGGATGGCGTAAACCATTCCTACATCCTTGCCGCTTCCCCGGACGAGATATGCGATTACATAAAGTTATGCAAACCGCGGAGGGCGCCCGGATCCGACAACATTCCAAACTCCGCCCTCAGGGTACCCCACCCAAAGGAATCGCTGCAGTAGTAAATAGAGTGAATGAGATGTTGAGACCTCGACGATTTCCTTCATCCTGGAAATCCGCTTATGTCATTTTTCTTCTTAAACCTGGAAAAGAACAAACCTTTCCACAGAATTACCACCCTATCACCCTTCTCTCTTGTCTGTGAAAGGTGGTAGACCGAATAACTCTGAACCACCTCAAAGATGCGACCGAAATCGCTAAGATCATTCCCAACGAGCAATTCGGCTTCAGACCGGGACACAGCACCAGTTACCAGATGCTCCAGCTAGCTAACGCAATCACCGAAGATTTCATCTTCGAAGATGTGACTGCAGCAGTCTTTCTTGATGTCGCCAAGGCGTTTGATAAGGTCTGGCACCAGGGATTGTTGCATAAAATGCTGGAAGCAAACTTTCTTCGGAAGCTGGTTCATCTGATTGCGTCCTATCTTAAGGATAGGTCGTTTAAAATCAAGCTGAAGGGGCATCGATCACGATCGAGGAACGCAGAGGCTGGATTCCGCAAGGTTCTCTCCTCTCGCCTTTGCTTTATACTATATTCTGCAGTGACCTGCCCAGGTAGACGCTTGCACTTTACGCCGACGACACCGCCGTCTTATCCCGATCCCGAGATACCAACCTGGCCCTCCACAACCTTCAAGCGAGAGTTATTGGATTGGAAACTTGGTTCTGAATGTGAAGAATCGTTGTCTACGTGAAAAATAGCACTGCGGTGTTCTTTACACGACGGCATACACGTCCTCTACAAGAAATCGGAATGTTTGACATCCCGATTTCTTGTGAGAACAAGGTTCGATACATGGGTGTCGTATTTCACTCCCGGCTGTTTCGGAAACAACACATTGGCCATTGCATATCACGTGCAAATGCCGGTGTGACAGCATCGTACGGCCTGTTTAACGCCGAAATAGGCCTTCCTTGGAAAACAAGGTTAAACTCTACAAGGCGATCATCCTTCCGACAATGGTCTACGTGGCAACCGTCTGAGGATATGCCGCCAGGTCAAACATGAGGAAGCTGCAAGTTATCCAAAATAAGTGCTTGCACATGACTACAGATGCTCCGTGGTTTATGCGAAATTCGCAAATCCACGAAGACCTGATCATCCCCACCATTCAGCAGTTTTTCCATGAATAGGCCAGTAATTGGTACTCTTTGTTTAAGGAAAGATCAACCCTCCTGATTGCCGTACTAGAAGCCTACGAAAAAAACGCCGGAAACCGTCCAGGGCAGCCCAAGGCGATTATGAACCTCCGTGAGTAAGAGGAGCTACAGAAAAATGCGACTTCATTCGCTTAAAAAAATGAGCGAGTGATGCGATAACTGTGGCTGCATATACTTAAGCACCAGATCTTGAATCGCTCAGGACGAAGGTGCAAAGGGGTTTGATTACCTTGGTACACCACCTACCAAGAGGTTCATCATTCACCTTTCGAAAATTTTAGAAGATTTTTAATTCTCAAGCCCTTCTCTTTATAATATCATTTCCGATCCATAAACACTTTGTCATCCCTCATTAAGTCTACGAACGTCTTTCTAGACCAATACCTCTGCAGAATCTTCTAGACTTAGTATGATTCTTCGGATTACCATAGAAATTTGTCCCCTCAATCCGAGTTTTACCTTAAATAATGGGATATGGACGTTTTTCGATCGTCATTAGTTATAACCAGAACAATCGGCAAATATTATGTGTGTTTACGATTAAACGTTTTTGATTTTAAACACGCATACATAATTGTATCCTTGGAAGTAGTATGAAAAGGTCTTTTTACGTTTTTGGGTTCCTTTTTCTAAGCTATGATCTAGAATTAACTACCTACATTATAAATACTAATCCACATTACCTAGTGCTAATCCTCACATATCCTTAATGTCAACCAATAACAATTGCATGACACATACGATTGAAATACACACAATAACATACTGGGTTTGCATTTCAAAGTATTGTACATAGTTGTAAATATATGTATAAAAATTTATGTTTGTTTATTTAAGTCGAACAACTAACCTGAAATTTGCCTAGTTATATAGGCAGGAGGAAAAGATACCGAATTAATAGTATATTCAGCTACACTCAAATGTAGCTATATAATACCGTCGAATCTTTATCCTCTTACTAGCTGTAACAACGAGTACACTCAAATTCACCCATAAACCTCCGACTTAAAATAAACTAGCTGAAGGCCAATTGGACTAGAAATTAGCTAATGCAAACATATCTTATGTCAACCTTAATTGATAGAGGTTAAAGATTGGGCTTTGAATATAAAGCAATTAATTAACCGAAATGTCGTCGCAGTGTGCGTGCATATATGTATGTGTGTAGTAGATATGGGTGGACCTAGATGTGCGCATACGTGTGCATACTACCGTTTCTGTCAAATAATTTTACACTATTTGCAAGAGTTACTTATGAAATGAACTATATAATAACGTACTTGAGATATCCGTAAATACATAAATAAGTAGTTAAACTTAATTTTTTGTATAAATCTTGCTTTTTGTCCTTATGCTATGCGGATAATTTCCATATTCCCATTTAAATTATAATTACATAAAATTAATTTCATGCAATTCTTATTTTGTGTTAGTAAGCGCATTTACAATTATTTTATTTAATAAAATCCGAAACATAAACTTAAAATTAAATTCAATTAAGATTTCGAAATGATTACTGCATATAATATAGCCAACAGTGACATTACTCTATTTATGATTATGTACACATAGTTTCAGAGGTATTTAACCGTTTCAGTAGTGTAATTACGAATTCATATTTAATGTCATAAATAATTCCTTTAAGTAGGTACCATAAAATCCTTACAAATTCGTTAGTATATGCAAGCGATGAATAATAAAGCCATAAAATTAAACAAATATGAAATTAAATATTATAAAGTGATAATGATCTGTAACCGGTTTTATATTATTCACATAGTTCTTTTTGTATAATTTATGTATTCTCAAGTTTATTTTTAAATAAATAAATTTAGATATAAAGACCAAAATTATAAATTAAAAATAGTTACACTTTTTGATAGCATAAATCATTTAAACCTGTTGTTTATGTTAATAAATAAAAGGTTCTATATTTGAACTTTGTCACAGTTACCGACTATAGAAGAACCTTTATGCAATCAGAAATTGAATTTCAGGAGAGAAATGTACATACTACAAGATACCGTAACACCTATTTATGCGATCTATGTGTTTAGGACTATTATAAAATAAAATTATTTTAAAATTGTAAAATATAATTGATTTATTAATACCATTATATTTTCTATGTTTTTGTTCGTTTTAGAAATAAACCTACTCATTTTGTCATATTGATAAGAACTTTGATCATTGTTTCAATATTTTATATTGAATTATAATGGTTAAATTGTAGTATACTTTGTTTAACATCTTATTGTTTTCGTTAGATGCATTTGGACGTCAATAATATCTGGATGAGAGAATAAGATAAGAAATTTTCTGTACGTAGAGATCCTATTTGGTAGAGCGTTTGTTTTATTATTCATTTTCTTATGAAACATTAATTAAAATATCATGGTAATGATATAGCTCGTTGTTCATAATATCATAGCAATTATACTAAATGTTCTTCCATGATATTGAAGTTTACACAATAATTAATCACTGGTCAACAATCTGGTTATTTATAATTTTCTAACTTCGTAATTACCTATATCTTGATATAAGTTGTTTCAAAATTGCACATAAAATTAAAATTTCAAAATAATTGCAAAAAAACCAGCGTATCCTTCAATTCGTTTAAACTACCTACGTACCCTAATTTTAAGAATCATACGTGGTGTATATAAAGCTAAGAAATGCTAATTTTAGTAATGAAATGTCTGTATCTTGTCACGTTTTAATTTTAATTGTGCGAAAACATGTCGCTTTCCGCTTGTAATAGGAATTTGTTTAGTTATTTAATTCTGTCTCTTTTCAAATAATTAAGATTTGAATCTGTTAAGAAAATGTAAATATTGTAAGTACATAGTATAACGTAAAATTGGGCGTATCCATATAGAATATTAAATTAAGTACTTAATTTAATATTCTATTGTAAGTACAGTTTTGGGACCGCTGACGTTTCCAGCCGGGCCGATTCAAGCGTTATTCTAGTCGTGATAGCCTCACAGAGCTTTTTGTGGACGTACGTGTGGTTGCGCCATGACGAATTCAAAAGAATTTATGCATAGCGGGTTTGAATCATTTCTTCAAGACAACTTATTCTGTGACAAAATAGTCAAAGGTTTAGCGTTATATTATTAATTAACGTAATATTGTCGTTATCTGACTGATCCGTTATGTACAAATTAATGTCGTTATCGACAAGAACGCTACTTCAGTAACCAGAAGTAGTTAATTAGTAGTTTTTTTAATAAGTCCCAAAGTACCATTCCGCAACGAACGGGTAAGTTGTTTTAATTAGTCTTTATTCGACGATTTCTAATCATATTTTTTTTGTTTGCGTTATTCTTACAGTTTTTCAGTACGACCATAGTTGTTGGTTCGAAAATAGTTTTTCGTTTGGTTTCGAATACGTAATACATGATTTTTATTTGGTTTATGTGAGACGTACAGGTCTGGTCATCGCCAGTCCTCATGGAAACAATGACAAATGTTCTTAGATGGTCTGATCTGTGGGTGATGATCCAGCCGATTGTTTAATTCTCACGGGGAATATGATATATGACGATAAACCATTTTACAGCCCTTTCAAGTAATAAGAAATAACAAGCAAATGTAGATAAGGTCAGATTAATTATTATATTATTTCAAAAATCTCGATGCCAAAGAATAAAATATTTAAGCTTCCTTATTGATAGTATTTAACGTTAAAAGCTAATGCTTAGTAATCATTATTAAATACATTATTGATTTGAAACTTAAAGTGAACAACGTAAAATTCATTGATTTTCTTGTATAGTTTAATTAGTCATTTTGAAGATTTCATCTATTAATTAATGATAAAGTAAAGAAGCGTTATCAGTTTCGATGATTGTTACATTTAATTTAATACGTCAGAAGCGTCGCAATCAAGATCCATTTAATTTTTAAAGATATACTTTAAGACATTTACTAATAATTAATTTAGGTTCCATCTGTACACCACTTGTAGATTAGAATTTATTAAGTCAAGATTACCGCTATTACTGCAGTAATAAAATCGGCCACAGTATAGCGCAACTCGGACATGGGACTCTAATCCTTCTAAAAGCATTTTTTTCGCTCAATTAAGTTACAAAAGATTACGATTCTTATTGATCTTGGTCTGCTGAATACGATAGTGCTATTTGTTTTTACAAAAAATGTGGGGAACATTGTTATTTTCAGGTTTAAATCTTATTTTTGCCGTCTCTATTTTGTAACCAACTTTTTATAAACCACTCTCAGCCGGACCCAGGGACAACGAACGTGGACATGGTGGTTTTCTATTCCATCTTTTGTTTTTTTGTGTTTTATGTATTTTTAATTCTTTATTTTACTTTACATGTTTTTAATTTTTGTTTTTAAATTTTTATGTGCGTTTGTTATTTTTTCTAACATTTTAGTTTATTTATATTTTAATTTTTTAATATTTTTTGCATTTTTCATTATATTATCAGTCTTCTATTAAATCACTTCCAGCATCAAGTTCTGTGAAAGCATTGTTATCTGTCGGTAGTATGGAAGATACTAATAAATTAGGTACTTCAGGGAAAAAAGTTTTCTTAGAAGCTCTTGACAATTTTGGTCTCAATAATGTTATATAAGAATCTGAAGTCAGAATCAATATTGTAAAATATATTCATTCGTCATTGGACGATTTGATTTCCTCGTATGTTGTTCACGGGTTTTCCTGAATTCTTTGTTACGCACTTTTCCAGCTTTTTTTTAATGCTATTAGCATTCAAGTAGGAATCTCCTCCTGAATGCGGTTTCTTTCACGATTCATTTCAATATTTTTTAAATTTGTTCTTCCATTGTTATAAATTCGGCTTTCCGGCATTTTAAATTCAAAATTGTTAGAGAATTTAATATTTAAACATTAATAACTCTAAAAATGTCCAGTCTTTGCTTTCGAGTGAGGAAACATAGTTTTATAACTATTAGACTACTATATCCGGGTTTCGGTCCACTGCACGAAATCAGCTTACACAATTTGTACACACAAAAATACGTCTTTTTAAAAAAGGGAAAAAAGGGGCAAAAAACCGTGAACAGATAGTTTGCTATATAGTTCCTCTACATTTTAAAATAAGAAACTTCATGGAACTCTTTGGAACTTGTTTTATATACCTCATTTTAGGATGGGTTTACGCTATAAAAATGCATTTAAATGCTTTAAGTTTTTTTAATTTTAATGGAACAAGTTTTGAATATTAATAATTGCTTCTAATAGCTTTAAGACAAATACAATAAAAAAGAAACATTGCTAATAATAGAAGCATTTATATCCAGCAATGCTATGATTAGTCGAAATGAATATGCCCAAATTCTCTAAAAACTCTAAGTCTATACATTTTAAAAGGTTTATATCAACAATAAACATTCTTTGTTTCCTTTATAGTTCAAATTAAGTTGAAGTAACTTTTAAACAAGAATTAGAGGCAGGCTTGAAGCCTTCTGCCTTAAAAAAATATTTTTACTCTATCTTTAAAAGAAGTTGGCGACAATTTTTGTAGATTCAAATTAAAACAAATTTTTCAATTTAGAAATCTATTACATCTATTATTTCGACTAGAGTACAAATAGATATAGGTAATCTTTACTTTCTTTATGTGAGGAAAATTTAAGCTTAACTAGAAAATAATAACTATGAAATTAAAATCTGAATCATTCAATTTACGTATTAACTGTTGTTTTAATATTTCTTCATATTTTGTAGGTTGGTAAATTTTATAAAAGAAGTTTGTTAATATATCCATATCTCCAGTGAAAATTTTACTTTATTTTATATGGGTACATGTCCTTTATTTAAGTTCAACACGTTTAGGTTTATTCCAGGGGTGTTCAAAAAGTTCATGAGAACTTAATTCTTTGTTCTTAAGACACCATCACAGATTTGTTTATTTGTTGAAGCTGTGGCGTATCATTAAGAAAACAGACTGGCACCCTTATTAGTAGATACTCTATGGGGCTACCCGACCGGAAGTAGATTTAAAGATGGCTTTTAAAGTGTCTGGGGACGCAGCGCTAGATGTTGTACGGGGACATAACCCTAGGTGTAGGAATGGGCTCCTAGGATACTGCCCCAGCAGTAGAAAAGGGGCCCCAGATGGCCGCTGAGCTGGTTGAGGGGAACAGTCCTAAATGTTAGATCAGTCATGTGGGGGCGTTTGTCACGTGACATATCGACCATTTTGAAAGGATACATTTTGGTCGGGCATTTTGAAAGCGAAATGGGGTCCCAAGATGGCCGCAGAGTTGTTTGCGGGGTGAATCCCCACATGTTGAAGTGAGGCGAAACCATAGGAGTAAAAATGGGGCCCCATTATTTAAAAGTAAACGCATACCCCATCTATGTGTGTAGCTATGTAATTATTGTTAGGTTAGGTTTGCCACTTGGTAAAGTGCTAACCCGCTCATGCGCCATCTATGTGTAGCAATGTAGTTTTTGATGTAGGTTAGGTTTGCGACTAGACTACGCGCCATCTGTGAGTGTAGCGATACAGTCTAACCAAGTCGCACCCCGCCCCCCCCCCTTTTAACAGTTATAACCACATGGCTACACTCTGCGACTTGGGTAGTGTTGGCCATTTTGAAAGGATACATTTAGGTCGGACATTTTGAAAGGATACATTTAGACATTCTCATTTCCCTTTCACCATCTAAGATTAGAAGTTGGAAGTTGATCTTCGGAACCTACAAATAGTGTGTGTGTGCGTGTGTGCGTGTGTGCGTGTGTGCGTGTGTGCATGTGTGCGTGTGTGCGTGTGTGCGTGTGTGCGTGTGTGCGTGTGTGCGTGTGTGC
>JAHWXV010434419.1:0-13308 GCA_024586415.1 Phrixothrix hirtus
CCCTCTCTCTCTCTCTCTCTCTCTCTCTCTCTCTCTCTCTCTCTCTCTCTCTCTCTCTCTCTCCCTCTCTCTCTCTCTCTCGGTATATATAGTGTACAGCAAAACATTTATTTCTATTTTATCTATTCCAACATCATTTTCACTATCGCATGCAACCATCACACATATGATGCTATTTTTTGTCTGAATACTTGAGTACGATGGGAAACCAGGCTATGTATAATAGTGTATTGATGACAACTGTGCTGTACGGAAGCAAGACATAGGTAAATTTTATAAAGCATGTTAGCAAGATAATGCAGTGAGAATGAAGTGACATTTCTTCAACAGCAGATACATCTTAATATCCGCAACAAAAAACGCTTATAAACTATGTGTCCAAATTGCATAGTTTTCTAAATATTTGCAATTAAAGTTTTCAGCACGCCTCTGCTTTTTAACTTGGGCTACTGTATTGAACAAGAAATAGCTGGTAGGACATACATCTTTAGCCACTGACGGAAACCGAACGAACGCATACAATTTCAGAGCACCATTGATGAATAGTCATTAGTTGATTAAATACCCTACGTTTATAACTTCTAGTAGTCTGTTAATTCTACAAGTTTGCAATTTCTTTAAGATAAAAACAAGGTTAGATACGATTTTTAATATATCTACATTTGTATTATTGATTTAGAAGTTTTTTCTAACGCTTTAAAGACGATCGTGACATTTTCGTTATATTTCAAATAAATTGTTGTTATGAACTAACTTTAATCAGATTTAAATTTTTTTTTGCCAAAGGATTAAAAATAGTTTAGGCTTTAAAAAGAAAACTTTCACTTTTACAAAACCGCTTTAACGCGGCGTTAAATTTTCTTGATAAAAAGTATTTTCATATTATTAAAATTTCCACTCGCTTGTTTTGTGTATAACTTAAATTTGTGAAAATAGTTAAAAATCTAAACGATAAATGAATTTCATTAAAATTTTGCTTAATTTATATTCATTAAAGCTATATTCATACAAATTAATCTAAATAAATATGTCAAATTAAGAAATTTATTATGCAAGTTTATAATAATTAATGTATAAATATTTATAATTAATAAGCAATAGTGTTTTACCACATACAAGTAAACTTAGATGATTTAAAGAAATACGTTCTACTATTTTTATTAAAACAGCTGGCGGCTTTGACTCGAAAAAGTACTCTAATAGTGAAGGTAACATGTCAACAAAACAGTCATAATTATGTTTTTAAATACGTTTCATGGTAGAGATTTTTACGCGAAAATTTACGAAAAACTTTTTTTACGTTGGATTAAAAATTCCTACAGATTTATGTTCACAAAGGGCTTGGGTACACGTGTGTTAAATAATGCTTTTTACATCGCGGACACCCTGCATACTAGGACATAAAAAAAGAAAAGTGTGAATGATTGGGTAAAAGAAAAGTGGCGTACAAAATCCTTTTCTGATATGTACAGGGTGAGCGAAACTCGATGTCTCAGCTCTACTGGAAGAAAAAGAAAAACGATAGGAAACATCTGAAAAATAGGATTGAGTAAGATCCATTTTAAACCAAATTTGCATATTTTTTCATGTTTTTAAACTGGGGCAATGACGTCATCGAATTTTTTCCCTGAAACATACCTATATTTTGACATTTAAAAAGAGCTGATTTTTCTAAACAAATTTTATTAATAAAAAATTTTCTATCTTTTTTCGTTAAAAAATTATAAGCAAATTTGTAAAAAAAGGTATTATCTAAAATTCACAGTTGTGATTTAATCAAGTTGCCTTTGGAAAAAATAACAAAGTCGCATCTGCCAATAATTAAACATTAATAATTATTATTATTAATTAGTATTAATTATTAATTTAACATTAAGAAACACAGAAAGAAACAAAGTATGTAGACAATCACCACAACAAATTTTCAATGTTAGCACCTCCTACTTCTTGACACTTACCCAATCTCCTCCTTATTTCTCTCACTGAAGCCTTTCGTAACATTTCTCCAGATAGTTCGTCGCAACCGTTTCTAATTTTTTCTTGTAAATATTCCAAATTAACAAATGGTGTTTTGTAAACTTTATTTTTCAAAGTTCCCCACAAGAAGAAGTCTAGTGGCGTCAAGTCCGGTGATTTAGGCGCCCGCTGTATCGGTCCATTTATACCTATCCAATTTTCTCCATAAGTTTCATTTAAATATTGTTGGACAATTCTTGCTTTATGGTGAGGAGCTCCGTCATGCTGGAAATACATGTTTGCTCGAAACTGTAATGGCACATTTTCGAGAAGCACGGCAAGCTGTTCATGAAGAAATTGCAAATATCGTTCACTATGTAAAACTCATTCGTAAAAATGTGGACCAATCAAATGCCTATTAATAATACCACACAAAACATTCATTTCGAAGTGTCCTTGATTTTCAATCGGATTGACAAAATGTGGATTTTCAGTAGCCCAAAAATGTTCGTTTTTTTTATTATGCTTGCCGTTATTAACAAAATGGCTTTCGTTCGTCCACAACACATGCTGAAAAAACCGATTGTCATTGATCTCTAGGTTTTCCATCATTTGGGCAACATAATTAATTCTTCGTTATTTATATTGATCTGACAAGTGTTCTAAGTTCTTTCAAAATTTTTCATACCGAACTGTATCTTAAATTCAACTCACAGCAGGCTTGCCGAATCGAATTCCTTGGATGGTCTTCTGCAAAACATGGGCAACAGTATTGTCAGAATTAACCCTTTTAACAATTTTATTTTCTTTTCGAGAAGAAAATGCCTCATTATTTGCACGTAAATTTCGTTCCAAACTTGCAAATATTTTTAAGCTTGGAATAACACGTTGAGGGCATGTCTGGGCATATAACTGAACTGCTCTTCTAGGGTACTTTTGAGATTACCCATAAATTAATAACATGTTGACTTTTTCGTTGTGCGTAAACATTTTAAAAAAGTAAAATAACACTAAAACGATATTTGTTAACCATTAGCTTAATTATTGACAGATGCAATTTTTCTATTTGTTTCCAAAGGCAACTTGTTTAAACTGTGAATTTTAGATAATCCCTTTTTTTACAGATTTGCTTATAATTTTTTAACGGAAAAAGATAGAATATTTTTTTATTAACAAAATTTGTTTAGAAAAATCATCTCTTTTAAATATGCCAAAATATAGGTATGTTTTAAGGAAAAAATTCGATGACGTCGTTGCCTCAGTTTAAAAACATGAAAAAATATGCAAATTTGACTTAAAATAGACCTTACTCAATCCCATTTAAGAACTTCTTTTCAGAAGTTTTCTAACGTTTTTCGTTTTCTTCTAGTAGAGTTGAGACATCGAGTTTCGCTCATCCTGTACAATATAAATATTCTAGGATAGTTTGGGTATGTCCGGCGAATAAATAGGGATCGAATCATAAAGATGGTTTATATAAACAAAATTAATACGTTTTAAAAGAAAAAATTGTTACTTTACAAGTTTTCCGTAATTTGCGACCAATCTTATTTAACCTTTCCGATCGTTGTAAATGTAATACAAGTAGCTTTTTGCAGTTTTTAAACCATTGTTTTGTAAAAAACTATCGATCAACCATCCAAGTATTTACTGCATTCAACCACACCTATTTACTATGATCGTTGTAAAAGTAAGTGGAAGAGCATTTAATAACATAGCGACTGCAGACTGAATAGGGAAGTTATCCAAACGAGTTCCACTTGCTTCAACTCCCAATTATTTTTTAATTTTTGATGAACTTAAAGTTTAAATTTGGAAAACATTTTTATCTTCTTATTTAAAAAGGCATGCATTAGAGAGATATTTCCAAAGCTGAAAGTTGTTTTAGAAGTAAGATTACTTTTGAATATGCCAAGGCCTCGTGTGTTAAATTTTAATTAAATATTTCTTGATCCCCAATTTTTTCCCTTTAGTTGAAGAGAATCTGGAGCTCATTTATGTATTCTTAGTTCGTCTACTTAGCAACTTTCGTTTAACTATTTCAAGAGGGTGCCCACAATTACAATTCTCGGTGACTATTAATCTACGCATATTTAATTTTTACACATTTCTTTAGATATGCCAGTATCTGGCCATAACGCGTTTCCATTGTATTATCTATTTATTATTACATTTGCAATCCAACTGTAAATTACTTTTAAAATAACGTTATACAGGGTGATTTTAAAATTTGCCTACAAACTTTAACGCGGTACTGTAGATGCCTAACTACGTCCATTAACATCAAAATCCAATAAAATAGAAGACTTCTTTGGAAAAAAGTGAAAACGTTTACTGTTTGAGAACTGCCGCAAAATGTGTAAAAAATTAATATGTCTAGACGACATTCCATGTCGATGAGCAAATAACATGTTGTTCAATAACATCAAATGACTGCAGCTGTATTTGTTTATTGGTAACTAACCTATCTCAGTACACATTGACCTACAATTTCATTCGTTCGTATTTTGTGGAGACAAAAATTGAACATTTAATATTTAGTTCAAGTATACTTAAAGGCCATATACAAATTTTTGCAAGTACCATAATTTTGATAATTTACATTTCAGACCATTTTAATTTGTAAAATTTGTAGAATTGTAAAGGATTTTACCTTGTTAGAAGACATTCTTTTATTATTACGTGTACAATTTTAAATTACACTGAATGTAGGTTTTATAAACACAAAATCAAAGCAATTCAAATGGAATTTGTTTCGTTTATTATATTTTAGACTCAAAAAATATTTTCCTTAACCTTCAACGAGAACTGAAGCACTTACATTTTTTACAAGAGGTGTTCAAAATGGCCTCTTCCTCTCTTTCTTTATATATATATATATATATATATATATATATATATATATATATACCGGGTGGCCTACCTCAGACGATTCATTCTTAATAACTTGAAAACGGAATAAGATATACATATGTGGTTTTCGCTATCTTTCTCAGTGGTAAGGAGCCATACATCTTTTTTCTCATATTCAAGCTATTCTCTACTGTTTTTTGTCATGAAAACACCGAATAGATACACTATTCTGCAGCCTAAAGCCACACTGAACATCCCAGATCATATTTTCACTATCTACACGTACTCTTTCAAAAAGTATTATCCATGCTAGGTTTGTAAACCTAAGCCAGGAATAGCGGTAAAGAATACAGCTACCGTCGAAGCGTATTTACAACGTTAGGACTTTGGTTTATGTTTTACGTACGTTTTAATAACCCATAGGACACAATTTTTTTATTTTTAAATTTTGTTAATATCTTTATTCCTTACACATTAATTAAATAATTAATTAACGCGTAATCAGCATAAAAAAATGTTATCTATTATATATTTTAATTAATAAAGGGGAATCTAAAATATTTCCTTAAAATTAGTGTTCGTAAAAGTACAAGAAGTAAATACAGTTTACAAGCTTTAAAACGCCGCCGGGGACCAAATTCCTAAAATTCAGACATGGGTCAATATAGTTTTAAAACATGTAATAAATAAGCAAGTACCGAAAATAAAAGAAAAATTGTAAAATAAAATTTGCAACAAATCGTGGGAAACAACGAATTTCGAATAAAAAGGAATAGAAATAGTTTTGAATAAATACACACGATTGATGAAAACAAGTTTTATAAAACTTGTTGTCATGGAAACCCTAAGCGAATATAAGGGCCAGCATCACCAGAAATTGACGTCTTTTGGGTTCCAGTTCTGATCTACTAGAAAATCAAAACAAGTATCCATTACAAGTGCCGCGTAAAGGTAGAAAGAATGGTTAGCTGATAAAAAGAACTCACTATCAAGTTCAAGATGGGAGTTTGACTACATCATATTTAACTAAATAATCAACAACCTGAGACTTATAGCGTTTCCGATTTATATGCACTGTATGGGTGTGGTTCATATTAGCTGCTTTCTATTTATAAAAAATAGTATGAAAACTGGGAAAACTGCAAAACATTGTTTCTTTTTTGTAAAAGGGAAAGTGCTGATGAGCATTGCACTGGTGTAATGCAATAAATCGCATACGCCTTTAAATAATTGTCATAATTACGGCTTTATTTCAATTTAGTGAATATTTATTTATGAAAATATTTGTTTATTATTAACAAACTATTTACTTAAACTTGACCTGTTTTTGCCCACGATTACATAAAAGAAATTTAAACATAAATACGGTTAGGTAAATTCTTGATTCCTTTGAAAAGATCATTGAAACCTTCTTAAGTACAGGTTGAAACTGCCTAAAAACGAAGTTTTAAAACAGTTAAATTAATTTTTGTTTGATGATTTGTTTATTTAGTAACACGCTGACCAGCATTTATGTATTTTTATTCTTATACTGCCTTCCATAAATAATCGCAACACATGAAAGCTGTCGATTAATTTTAATAGAAGTTTCAGAAAATACCTATTTTGATGGTTGTTGTTTTTATTAAATTGTAACAATAAATTTTATGAAATAAAACAATTGGTGTATAATAGCTATCAATTTTGCGAATTGTTTGTTCACTATTGCCTTCGGAACATTTAAGAATGCCAAAAGTGTGTCAACGTGAAAATTATCGGCAATTAAATGATTTTAAATATGGCTGTATTATTGGCACAAAAGAGACCGGGCTTTTGCTTAAAGATATTGCTGGCCATGTAAATCGGAATGTTGCAACGGTGGTGAGATGTTGCTCCACATGGTTCGAAGAACGGGTTCAACAACGTCGCCCTGGATCTGAATGTCCCCGAGAGTCTATAGATCGTGCAGAACGTTGTTCAAGACTTTTGACAACAAGAGACAGATGTTCCATAACTCAGTCAATTGCAAGAGACTGAACAGGAGGTGTAGGACGCATAATGTCAATGTCATCTGTTTATCTCCGGATAAAATCTTATGGACTGCATTCGTAACGTCCATTTTTGTGTTTTCCTTTGACCCCATTTCACCGTGCTCGCAGACTAGAATGGAGCAATGAAGGAGCGAATTGGGCACAGGAATTGCACGAAACTGTTTTCAGTGATAAGTCTAGATTTTGTTTGTGGAACCACGAGCAACGGTCACAGAAGGGTCAGTCGAATGCGCGGAGCACGTAAAAATTCAACATCTTTTGTGGAACGCAATACAGCTCCCACACTAGGAGTGATGATAAGGGAGGCAATATGTTAGGGCAACAGATTAGCCTTGGTTTTCACTGAGGACAGCCGGTTACGTTACCAATGTGCTGGGGCCTATTGCACTTTCATATCTTCGGGGGTTGGAGAATCCCATCTTCCAACATGTCAATGTTGAGCATGTATGGGATGTGCTCGATGAGCGGTTGAATAATTTACCACGCCTTCCAGACGATTTGCACTATCTTCGGCTGTGGATTCAGAAATCATGAAATGATACACCACAGGCCGATACTGATCACTTGATTAACAGCACGCTACGCCGTATAAATGAGTACATAGCAAATCGTAGCGGAGCAAATCATTTACGAAAACACTTTTTTATTTCTAATCTTTTGTTTTCAAATATAATTGTTAGTAAAATGTTAAATAAAATCATTCAACTAATTCTAGGTGTTGCGGTTTTTATGGATGTCAGTATATATAGTTTATAAGTGGTAAATGCAAATTTAGCTAGTGCCAACAATAATTTGCCAAACAATTTACTAGGTGTGCTCAACAAACTTATTCCACCGCAATTTTTACCGTCATATTTATGCTCTTTTCCCTTAAGTATCGGTGCTATAACAGCAGTTTTCCACACGCAACCAAAATTATAAGGTCATTGGCAATAGCTAGCGTGTTTGCATTCATTCTGTCTGAAAGTTTATTTAAGTTTTTATAGTAGTTGAAAGTATTTAATAATAGTTTAATATTAACAATTTAAGGGTAGGTATATTCCAATAATTCAATATAAAGAGTTACCAGTGATATTTCTCACCATAATTATTAAACGAAAGGATTATCTTATAAAAAAAAAATTTATGCAATAATAGTAACCAAAACCATCATACTTTTCGAGTGTTGCCAGTTTTGTTGTCTTGTTTGAAGCACTTCTTCCCATTTTAAAGGTTTTCATAAACCGAAAGAAGGCACCTCTATTCGTTCTATCAACATGGCCTAGGCCGAACGTGTAGTGTGGCGGGGGACGAAATCATCGGAAATCGCCAATAATTAATAAAAATATTTTTATCGCTACAAAAGACGAAATATGTCATCGTCGAGGAAGGCAATGGTTTAGAAATAAGTAGCAGTAGTTCATATTTAATATCTACCTATTCTGAGTGCTGGAGTGTATTACCAACCGTGCTTTTAAGCTAAAGAAGTTAGCAGAGTCTGTTTCACATAAGAAATGGACAAGTCAGTCCATTTCTTACGTGAACTAAACTATACGAAATGTGAACATGTTGATTCTTTATGATTTAAGAATGGTATAAACGAGCGCCTTTTGTTAGCCACTGCTCGCTGTTTATTTTAGAAATCATTTTAATGCAGTATTATAATGATGGAAATAATAATTTTGAGTATGCAGCTTAACATGTTCCAAATGTTTTGACTGTATATGTTAGTTTTGGTATAAAGTCTTGAACACAATTGATTGTGTGAATGCCTTCTCAGCTTGGGCATAGATGCCCCACGCTCGAACTTTTATTGTAAAATACACTGATACTTTCATTAAGCCCCTGCTCATAGACGTGCGTTTTTGCTTAGGTAGTAACAAAAGGTTGTTCGTCATAAATGTGCGGTTGGAACTGTGGTTTTAAGGAATTAGATACAATATATTGTACAAACTGTAACTCAGAGCATGGCTTATTATTGTGGTGCAACAAGTTAGAAAAACAATACCATTGTGTGGATGTGATGTTTCGTATCTGCATTTTTATTCAGAAATAAGTTGTATACATAGATTTCTTTGTAAATAACAACTAAACAATTACTGTTCATTTATTTTATTATATCAAAAAGAGACCGTTAATGATCCTTAAAGACCAGAGCCAAAAATAACACTCCGAAGAAGTCCCAGAGCGAATACCTTGCCAAACAAGGGCAAATTAAGGTTATCCCGAATAACCTAAGGTCAACCAGAATCAACCCTATGGAAAGGGACGTTCCCTGAATTTAGCGTCTACCCATTGTGGAATACCGGAATTGTATTGAATAAACAACTGACGAAATGGAAACCTAAATTTACAATTATTTTTGTTCTCTTTTAGAATCTGTCAGCAAAACTTTGCTTGTTAAAATTCAAACAAGCAGCAATCTCCAGCTATATAAGCATTTGAAGATCAAGGGAAAGTATACTTGGAGGCATCGCAAGAATTTATTAGATGGTATAGTACATAAGTTTCGTCTTAGGTTCTGTTTACGTAACAGTTTTCGTTTGAACCGTTACTTTTAGAATTATTGTCACAGACAGCCAGCACTCGCCTAGGAATTCATGAATTCGCAGAAATATGATCGAAGATCAGAGGTAAATTCTGAGATAAAAGGGAATATACAGTAAGAATATTTAAAGTTGTTATTTATCACAGAAAATATAAATCCTTGGGTCACTCAATCAGCTACTCTTAAAAGAGAAGATTTATTAAATTCGTTACCTGCTATTGTCGCTTTGCTTTCTAAATTAAGTGCAAGATCGAACGAATTAACTACAACATCGTAAAGGTAAATTTGAATGCTCCAGTTTTGACCATTAAACGGAATTTGTAGTGATACAAATTCTGGTGCGCCATTATTAAATGGGACTGTAGGATTCGTGAGGTGCCTTTAACAAACTAAACTATAACGAACCCATGCTAAGAACTACCAGCCAGAAGTCTGTAGTCGACCTGGATGGATAGTCTTACGAGAAAGCCTCCCATACAATAATTAAAGTATATTAAACACTTTCTAATGCGTTATAGATTGTAACCTTTATCGATGTTAAATTTGGTAAACGATGAGATATTTAATTAATGAAATAATCAAATAATTGAATGTCAGTTATCGCTCCTGGCTCTACACACATTACTACCACAAAGATAATTTAAGTTCATTTCCACATTGGCAATAGACAATTTAAAAAATGATACGGAACTATTTAGCTCTGGATACTCTTCGCCCCGCTATTATACCGTCCTTCTATCCAAACTTGGCGTCAAAAATTCAGATGCGGAAGAGTATTTTGAGAATTTTCCAAAGGTGCTTGAAGGTCTCAACTGTGCGCACTTAAGAAGCTGAAGAAATTTTAATTACTGATTATACGGAATATGGGCACCCAATAATTGATCATCAATATGCTACATTAATTACAAAACTTTGGAATTTCATTAAAGAGCTAAGCAGAGAAATTGTCACGAGGAAATTCCTGACATCAGGCTAATGCAACGGTACACAAGAACCTTATTTTTTTCAACGTAATTCGCGATGTTGGTTTTGAAGTTATGGAGCATCCATTCTATTCACTTGACCTAACCTAACGATTTTAATTTTTTTCAAAGTTAAAAACTCTTAGACGAGTTTTTAACAATGAGAACTGGGTTTTTCAAGAATGGTATTAATTTTTCTAAACATTGATGGAATACTGTCTTCAATTCTAAAAGAATTATGTTATGAAACAATTGTGTATTCTATGCTAGCGACAATAAATATTATATTACCCTCGTAAACATTTTAAAGTGTTAAAATTGACCAAAAGAGTGTATTTAAATATACGAACTCTATCCTTTTTTCAATATACAATCAGAAAATTTAATTAAATGTAGAATAGACGACGGTGATATGGGCACTAAGGAATGTCCTACAATAAAGTGCCGATGGTGAATGGTGGCAGCAGAAAAGCACTGCAACGATGAAACGGCACGGCGTTGGCGAAGTGGCTGCCTTTAGTGTTATGTTTTCTGATAAATTTTATTCTAGAAAACATAAAAATTGAAAAAATGCGTAGGTATACATATGTAAGTATTAGATCATCAAAGCTTATTTACATAAATTCTTATGCAACTTGAAATCATTTAAAAACAATTTTGAATTAAATAGCTTTTTGTAAAATGTTATTTCTTCCTAGTGCAAATTCATTGTGACCCTATCTTAATTTAAATAAAATATCCTAGACACATTAGTTAAATTAGAAAAACTGTTTTATTTTCATTAAGAGATAAATTAAAAACAAAACAGCTCTATATTTAAATTGTTAGATAAAAGGACCTCACAACTGGCCCACCATGGTATTTGTGGCACTTGAAATTTGCTTATAGAAACTGAAAGTATGCCATCATCAAAGTAGTCAATGAATTGATCTTACTTGAATTCCCACCGGCCTGCTTTTTAATTGGTGGGTGGACATGGTATAAGATGAGCGATATGGAATACAATTCAGTTTAAAACCAGATTTAATTTATCATTCTTACAGCATACCCGGAATAGATTTACTTTTGACCTTCGTTTGCGTTTTATATTGATTATTCTTGTACTTCTTCAAATCTGGGGGCCACCTTTGGGCTAGGTTATTGTTTTTTACTTTTAAATAGTGTACATACTTTAAATGGAAATATGTCCGAACACATTTTAAATTAAAAAAATCATCTTCATTCACCTAAACTATTTTTTGAAAACAAACCTAAAAATCAAGTTTCGAAAAATTCAAAATTTAATTCTTAAATAATCATTGTTTTAAAACCGTACTAATTTAATACATTTATTTTATTTTATTTGAAAATATGGCATAGATCACTTCCTATTTACGAAACAAATCAAAAATTTAATTAGTATTTAGTAAAACACGTTATAAATATTCGACTCAAATTAGATCTTTTTTTTTATAAAAGGTTGCTTTGAAATAGTTGCAGATATTTTAACCACTTATTCTTCATTTACAAAAAATTATTATAAAAACAGCTTTAATTTGAGCACAATCGAATTTAGAAAATTCTTGGAAAACTTTTAAGAGTTTCTGATTTGCAGTATTTATACTCAGAAGTTTTATACCAATTTGTGATGAAATCACATATGTTTATTTCAGTCTTACTCATGTTACACGTCATTACAACGTATACTGATAAACATTCAACGTAATTGAAATTGATAAAAAAAATCTATTCTGATTTATTAAATTAGCTTTAGTTGTGTATATTTTCAAATATGTCTATTATCCAGTTTTTCAATGTTTTTTGTGGAAGTAAAATGTATCAAAAAACGTTAAAAACTTAGTTATTAAGAGAAAATACAGCTTATTTCATACAATTAATTTGTTTTTCCTTTTCATTATAGTAGTTATGCAATACCAGTACCAGAGCGGAAGTGACGTCATCAAAACTTATTTCCACGAAGCTGATATCAAAATTAGGTTCTGTGGAGTGGGGGTAATCGGTCATTTTGTGTGGGGCGGCAATTTTGTGATTGGGTCAACTTGTGGGTTGGGGTTGTCGGTCATCTTGTGGGCAGCGGTCCTCTGGTGGGCGGCCGTCATCTTGTGGGCGGCCGACATCTTCTGGGCGGCGGTCATTTTGAAAGTGGCAGCAGTCAGCCATTTTGTAGGTGGTCGGCATCCATTTTGGGGGTCCACCATATGCGTGAGGGGTGGGAGGAGTCAGCCATTTTGTAGGTCAGCTATTTTGTAGGTCGGCCATTTTGTGGGTGGACCATTTTGACAGTGCAGGGTCGACCAGTTTGTGTGCTGCCGTTTTGGGGTGTGGCGGCGCATGCGCAGGATTAAAAAAAGTCGGACTTAACGTGAATAATATGTGTATTTTTTTGTAGTAAAGATGTCCTCATTTCTTATTACACAGTAATTATAATTAGCATGCGAAAACATTTTCTTATCGGCCCAGACAGGAAAAGAGTCAGATTTATATATAATTTGCATGAAAAAGCTGATTTCCTCATTTCTTATCAGAGTAGCATGAAATTTATTGGGATTAGATTATAATTAGCATACAAAACCACTTTGTTATCGGTCCAGACAGGAAATGAGTCAGATTTATATGTAATCATCATGCAAAAGCCGATGTCCTCATTTCTTATCAGCGTAACAGGAAATTTATTGAGATTAGCATGAGATGCATTTTCTTGTCAGACAGGAAGTGGATCAGATTTATAATTAGCATACAAAGTCGATGATCTCATTTCTTATCAATCTAGACAGTAAACGTATTAAGATCAGATTATAATTAGTATGCAACGCATTTTTTGACAGACAGGAAGTGGATCAGATTTATAATTAGGACGCAAAAACTGACGTTTTCATTTCTTATAAAGTTTACACGTTCTATTTGTACAAGTCGTCTTATATATATATATATATATATATATATATATATATATATATATATATTTATTCAAACATATTTT
>JAHWXV010434423.1:0-12325 GCA_024586415.1 Phrixothrix hirtus
AAAATTTAAGAAACTAATCAATTTAATAACAATTTGAAATTTTCAATATACGAATTTTACAATAAATATTCAACTATATAAATTGTACGTTGTACATAAAAAATAGCCACAATATACTTACAAAATGTTTTGATGTGTTCCTTTTCTTTTTGTACAAAAGAAATCGGATACAATGGTAAGTAATTTACCTAAAACAGATTTAATTATGCACAGGTACGTTTATATTTAAATAAGCAAATGTTTTATAACTGTAAAACTATATTCACGGGTAAACGTAATTTATCGAAAGCGAAATTCATTCAATCAATGAAGAATTCAGCATCTCTAGCAGTAACAGCAAACGGTATTTGCCTCCGGATACAACCGGTGCTCTTAGATAAAAAATAAGTATAGCCGAAATTTCGGAGTATATAAATAGAAAATTTACCATGTGCAGTCCAGATACAACACGATTAAATTGTAAACTGTTCCAAAATTTATGTCTTACAAAATGTCTTTATTAACAACTAATCAAAATCGGCTATTGCCTTAAACAAAAAACTCATCTTCGTGTGAAGGGCACCAAAAGGTGTGATTATTCAGGAATAAACTAGAAATCTATTTAAATATATTCTTTAATTCTTGCGTGGCACTACCACGAAAAATACTGCGGTAGAAACTTTATCCCGCACATTTCGAACTAAAAAAATTCCTTATTCGCACAGGAAAACAAAATAACTCGTAATTAATTTCTTGCGAACGAAAACGGAGACCGCCTCTCCTCGCGTTTTCGCTGAAAAGTCTCAAACGCTCCTCACAGGCGTTGCTCCATCGCACATGTGTCCAACACACATGCTTTAAAAATCAACTTTTCCATACAAAATAATAGAACCGTATATGTGAACTAAAAACATATACTTAAAAGTTTAGCAACCACTAACTTTTGTAAATTCTTTTAAAATTTTGAATTTATGGTTACTGCACCACTGCAAAATGAACGCAACAATAGGATGAATGTATCTAGCTATCGGCCTATCTCACTACTTACTTCTTCCTCTAAAATCATTGAATCTGTGATAAAGCAGCGTATGCAATCTTACCTTAATAATTTTAATATCCCATCCATGAGCCAATTTATATTTACACCAAAATCTGAAACACATCAAGCCATTTTCAATTTAGTTTCTCTTGTGTCTTCAGCATTAAATCAACATTTTTATGTAATAGGTTTATTTTGTGATTTGACTAAGGCTTTTGACTGCGTTAAACATGATATACTATTGTCAAAACTATATAGTTTTGGATTTAGAGAAATTTCCTATAATCGGTTTAAATCCTATTTAAGTAACAGACAAAATTTTGTAAAAATCGATAACCATCAATCATCACTTTTGTCTGTCACACATGGTGTCCCTCAAGGTTCTACACTGGGGCCGTTTTTGTTTTTAATTTATATTAACGGTCTCCTTAGTATACTTCCAAACGCCCATTTAACTTTATTTGCGGATGATACAAGTGTGTTGTGGAAGCACCAAGATATACAGAAATTAATTCAATTGGTTAATACTGATTTGCAATTATTAAAAAAATAGTTTAATAATAATCTTTCCTTAAACGTTAATGAAACCATATTCGTTCATTTTAACTTAGAAACTGCGAATATTTACAACAACAATCTCCTATCGTTAGATAGCCAGGACATACAATTTGTTAGTGACATTAAATTCCTAGGCATAACTATAAATCGATCTCTGAAATGGAACATGCAAATAAATTATCTGCGAACAAGGTTAAGTTCGGCATATTATACGGTAAAAGTCGTTTCCAGGGAATTAAATTTGCACGCTGCAATGTGCGTGTATTATGCCTATTTTGAGTCTGTAATGCGCTATGGGATCATATTTTAGGCTTTCGCTAATAATTAAAACTTTGACATGATTTTTAAAATCCAAAAAAGGCAATTAAGGCAATATTACAAAAAACTGACAGAGAAAGTTGGAGACTGCATCATTTGTACATAGAAACTTAAAACAATTTAAGCCTAACGGTTCATATACCGAGACTGTCTTAAGAAATAGTAATAACGTTCCATTATCCAAACCGCGGTCACCTTGTTTTAAAAATTTAATTGTGTACCCGATAACATTAAAGGTATGACATATGCGACATTAAAAATATTGCTGAGAGGTTTGTTAATGCAACAGCCTTTTTATAACTTACAAGAATTGTTTGGTACTAATATACAAGAAATGAATCGATAGAAACACATTAGCTTTTTAATCTATTAGTAATACTAATCCCTTTATCACAGACATCATTGGATAGTCAAAATTATTGGAATTCAAGTATGTATCTCAATGCTCAAGTGTTATTTAAATTTTAATTCGTTATTCGTTTGATTAGATAATTAAATTCTTGTTATCATTTAATTTATATGTGTATTTTTACAAGTAGATTATTATTATTTATTATTTCTCAACCTGATATTCTATGTTGGTACATTTTATATATTCGACGCTGTACTGGCATAATAGAATAAACTATCTATTAACTACCTATCTAGTGTGATAAGATCTTAAATCCAAAATAGATTAAGTAGAAATTGGAAAATAACAACTTACAAGTATTGCAAAAATAGTAATTGGCATAAAAGCCGTACTTTAAACCACTGCGTCATAAAATGCCATAACTGAAATTGTATATAAAACATGTAGTTTGTAGAAATAAACGAGTCGTTAAGCTGAGTTGTTACTTTGATTACTGTGACCCCTGTTCAAGGTTCAAAGCCTATCAAATGGGTGCTTGGAGCTGGCTGTCCCCTTGAAAGAATCTTCAAGGCGTCTAGAGGCATTGATAAACACCCCTTGAAAGTTCTAAGCCATTTTAGTCTTCAGAGTGGTTGAGGCTGGTTACTCCATTCAAAGGTGAATTAATTCCTTATAAGGCGCAAAGTTGCGGACACTAACCACTCTCCGTAGCATTTGGTCCTTCGAGAATCCTACGTGGTGCAGTTGGTCGAACGAGAAGTATATGGTCTTTCAAGAACACTTTGAGAAACAGTTAATCCTTCGAGAATCAGTTGATCGAGCAAGAAGCACATGGTCCGTCGAAATTCCTTCGAGGAAAAGATGGAGTACAAAAAATACTTTGAATAAACTACAAAACGATCGAAGTAAGGAAAATATTTTCTACTGATATCATTTGAAGAAGAATAATTAGGTACATCAAGACCAAGAGACATAGCAAGGTTGCTGCAAATAGAGAAAGCGTTTTCAAAAGACAAAAGATATGAAGCGGAATAAAAGAAGTTCATGCAAGAATATGAAAAAGCGCGCCACGTGAAGAAAGTACCGCTAGAAGATGAGTTTCATAGCAAGTACTGCATACCACACCAAATGGTTATGAAAAAAGACAGCTTCACGACAATGTACAGAGTTGTATTTGACGCATTAAACAAAACGTCTAATGGGAAAGCTTTGAACGAAGTGATGCGCACAAAACCGCGACTTCAGAAAGAATTATTCGACATATTAGTAAGAAGGAGAAAACACTAAATAGTAATAGAGCAGACATCGAGGAAGTATACAGCCGAATTCAAATACAACCAGATGACCAACAATATCAACGACTCTTATGGAGAAAAAATAGCAAAGAATAAATTTCAGAATACCAGTTAACAACAATAACGTATGGAACAACGGCAGCGTCCTTTTTGGAAATAAAACAGCTTCAAAAGATGCCGAAAGACGAAGAACAAGAATTACCAAAGGCATCCAACATAGTCAGTACTGATTTTTAGGTGGATGACTTATTACCCTGGAAGAGCAGTAAGGGAAAACGCATCCCAAATACGAGAAGAAGTAATAAAACTGTTGAAAAAATGTGGATTTGATTTAAGAAAATGTGCAAGCAACGGTCTTACAATACTAAAGAAGATACCTGAAGATCAGATAGAGAAAAAATCGCAAAAATCAACGAAGATCAAGAAACAACGAAAACATTACGAATACACTATCCTAAAACGGACTATTTCGAATTAAAGGTTCAAAACATACCCAATAATACGATAACCAAAGGGACAATCATGTCAGGCACGGCAAAAATTTTCGATCCGTCAGGATAGGTAGCACTAACCATAATACTAGCAAAATTAATTACAATTACAATTAATTACACAACTCTGGTTAATGAAAATAAGTTGGGACACAGCAGATCCAGAAAAAATTTAGAGAAAATGGGAGAAATTCCAAAACCAACTACGGGAAATAAGTAACATCAGAATACCACGATGCATATACAATTAAATAAATCAGCAACTAGAAATACAAGTATTCTGGACGCTTCCGCAAAGGAATTGGAGGAGTAATATACACGCGGTACAAAACAAAAAACGGATATTACCTAGTTCAATTATTAGCCGAAAAAGGTAAGGTGATACCAACCAAAACAAAGCATGTATATCAAAATAACAGCTCGGTCTGATTCGCAAATAACGTTAACATGGATAGCGGCAGGACCAAGTAAATGGAAGACATTTGTAGCGCATAGAGTGACAAAAATTACAAGAATGCATACCAAAAATTAAATGGAGATAAGTAGTTTCGAAAGGAAATCCTGCAGATGTGTTATCAAGAGGAATTATGGAAAAAGAATTACGAACAGATGCATTATAATGGAATGGTTCACATTGGTTGAAACAAGTAGATATAGAAGAAAATCAGGTAATTAATGAAACGCACAAGGAAGCCAAACAGGAAAAACAAAACCGTCATCACACGAATGTACATGATAAAGTAAAAACATATGAAAGGTTTTCATCATTTAATAAATTAAAGAGAACAATAGCACATTATCTAAGGTTTAAAGAAGACTGCCTTCTATGAAGAAACACAGAAACACGAACGATGGATGAATTGTAAGAAGCAGTGGTAAGAATTATAACAGGAATATAACAGTCGCAATTTTCTGAACAAACAAGCGTTGAAAAAAGGAAGATTAATGCCTAAATCTAGTAAAACAAAAAATCTAAACCTATTTCTAGATAACAATGGAGTAATAAGAGTCAGAGGTAGAGCTGAGACGCCAACATGACATACATAGAGAAGCACCCCATAATTGTACAAAGTAAGAATCATGTCGCAAAACTACTGCTGCAGCATGCACATAATACTACACTTCATAGAGGAGCAAAAATTACATCAACGTACATGCGCCGAAATACTGGATCATTAATGCAAAAACCAGCATAAAGAAGATAATATGTGGCTGTGTAACTTGTACAAGGTTCAGTAAGGAATATCAACATCAAGCACCCGCAGCCAATGTAATGGAATCAACACAATCTCAATATAGCGGAGTGGACTATGACGGACCAATAACAATAAAAGCAGCTAAAGGAAGATGTAAGAAAACAGATAAGAGATACCTAGCAGTCTTCGTGTGCCTCGCAACTGAAGTTATCCATTTAGAAGTAGCAATGGACCTAACAGCTAATTCATTTCTAGCAGCACATAAAAAATTTATATCAAGAAGAGGAACACTCATACATATATACAGCGATAATGGAACTACATTCGTTGGAGCAAACAACAAATTCACAGCATACAAGAAACAATTTAAAACAAAAATATTTAGCAGCGAATTTAAACAGCAGCGATTCTGCGGTATTTTAATCCACCATCAGTACCTCATTTCGGAGAAATTTAGGAAGCTAGGGCCAAATCAGCAAAACATCAACCTAAAAGAATCATAATGGACGACATAGTTATGAAGAACTAGCAAAGTTCACCACATAAATTGAGGCATGTTTGAACTCAAGATCACTATGTGAAACAAGAAACGACATAATGGAAGATACAGTATTAGTTTGTGGGTATCATCTAATAGGAAAAATCATAATAACATCACAGACATTGATACAATCTAACATAACAGAAGACAAGGAAGGTTTAACAACGAGATGGAAATTAATAGCCTAACTTGGACGAGATGTTTAGAAGACGTGGTCAAGGGAGTACCTACATCAGCTACAACAAAGGAATAAATGGAAAACAACAAAAGAAAATATACAGGTTGGAGATCTAGCTATATTAAGGAAGGAAGGCACACCACCAGCAAAATGGCCCTTGTGAAGAATATTACAACCATTCCGAGACCAAGAAGGAATAAGCCGAGTAATGAAAACATAATCGAAGGAAGCAAATATAGAAGACTAATAACAAAACTAATACCGCTGGCAAAGAAAGCAAGAACAGAACAGAAAATTAAACCACCAAAAGTAGGTTTAGTCACGTGGATGATACTACCAACTGCTGCCAACAAAAGTGACTGGATCTACAACAGGACTATTAATGGAGAAGCTTGGAACAACATGTATTGCGCGAGGAACAGTAAAAGTAATGATCGAAATACCACGCAGTTAAATACAAGACAATGGAAAAATAGTCTAAATGTAAAAAAAAGATGACAGAATTGTGTAGGAAACCTGAAGGATTAACTAAAGATACCTAATGTAGGGAACTATACCACCACATACACCAACAATACACAGAACTTGAATGGATATTTCAAACATTAAATGCTACAATTACAGAAAAAGGAAACGAGCATTACTAGGGAAACTCTCAACAGCAACGCTTAGGGTAAACGATGAAGTGTACCAGTACATAAATGCACTTGAACAAAACCAACAAGAGCTAATACGGAAGTCCAATCATCAAACAAAGTTGCTACTACACGGTGTACATAAAATGGAAGAAGTAAAACAACAAATAGAAGAAAAACTTGGGCACTTGGGCAGCAATCAACCCTATTTATGTATTACAGTCATCAATGAGCTGAAAAAATGGCAAAAAAGTAGACAAAAAGATATAATGAATATTAAATTACTAGCAACGTATCAATTAGCATCAAATTAACGAGAGGAGACACAAACTCCATCCGCACATTTTAAATATATTCCTACACCACGAAAACTTTTATGACTTTACACTACCGTGGAAAGTACAAAACATCATAAACGAGGCAAACAGGAAACTGCCGAAAAACCTTAAAATCTTCACAAATTTGATTCTTACCAAAATTTACAAACAACGTAATGCGAATAAATATATAAGGTGGTTTTCCACTAACCGGAATTACCGATTATACAGTAATAAAAACGACAGCGATACTACATCTCGAAAGAACGAGAACATTTGTAATGCTAAAAATCTAGGAAGCACCTGTGGCAATGCACTGCGGTAATCAAGCATACTTTACATTAAATCCAGAAAAGCGAACCATCAAAATCGCACCCAATAAATTTCTGTCATATCTACAAATGGTAAATAGGATGTAAAACAATACACTCTGTTCTATCAACCAGATATACGAAAGAGTCGAAAAACAAAGATGGGATATGCTGCAATTTCGAACAAATAGGACCATTTGGAAATAATTGAAAACAGCAAACACATGGTTATTTATCACCCCTGATCGAACAAGGATAGCGGTAATTTGCAATGGTGCGCGGGAAGATATGACAGTCAATGTCAGAGGAATTCTAAGTTTATCTCAATATTGTGTAATAAAAACAAGCCAAGCAATTACAACAGCAAAACAAGAGATACTGACCCAACTACAAACTGCATACCAAGGCAATAACAATAAACACGAACTTGACGTTCAAACGCAAAACAGTCAACATAATAAATGAAACAGTATTTAATTCCATGCAAAAATATTTTAGAACACAATGCAATAATGGAACTTCAACCAACCACTTGGAGGCGAATTCGTCACCACTCTGGTATAACGACTGGATTAACACCAACTACCCTCGTTACAATTTCTCTAGGAATATGGATAGCATAAATTAGGTACAAGCGATGGAAAACCAATCGCTGCCAACTAGGGAGAAGCACAACTGAAGTGGACCAAGCTTCTATCGAAATGCAAACATTCCAATTCAGACAATTACTCCAACCTCCAGTCGCGAGGGCCAGAGAAACAAAAAATTAGTGAAGATGCAATACTCAAGCATAATTATAGGTTAACATAAAATAACAGAATTAGTTACACATGAGTGAGTTATAATTTTTGTTTGTTATTTATATGTTAAGATTCACATCTTAGCAGGAACAAGAGGCGTGGACACGTAAAATGGAGATGAAATGTATAATTTGCAAGCAAGGAATTAAGTTAGAAATAGGGAATAGGCCTAAACAATGTATTTTAAATACGAAGACCTTATTTGTATTCGTAATAGAAAGTTTGAAATTTTTGAACATAAACTTATTGAGAACATTTTGACATTTGAACATGATTAGTGGTGTCTATAGTGACTTGAAAATCGCGCCTCAGCATAAAAATGGACTTAACTTGTGAAAATTTTCGTGCAATGATTTATTACGACTTTAAACGTGGATTATCTATGGAAAAGTGCATCGGTCAACTTACTTCCACTTTTGGTGATGAAACCTCAACTTTTGCAACTGTGAAATGCTGATATGACGAGTTCAATGGTGGCCGCTGTTCTCTGGCCGACGAAAGTCGTGAAGGTTGTCCAAAATCAGTTGTTCTGCCAGATGCTGTGCAAAAACTGATAATGCAAGGTAGTCATGTGACATAGTGTGAGATTGAGGCAACCTTATACATTAGTTCGAGCGGCATATATAAAATAGTGCATGAACATTTAGCCGTGAAAAATATTTGTTCTCGTTGGACTAAAAACATCTGATAAAGATGCCCGTATCGATTGATGCAGGAAAATACTTGCGTTGCTTCAAGAGATGTATATAATATTTTAACAGGTTACGCACCATGGATATATGCGTATTAACCGGAAAGTGAAGAGCAGTCGATTGTATGGGTGTTTCAAGATGAACCAAACCCAACAAGAGTAGTTCGCGCTCAAAGCACTTCGAAACAAATAGTCGCCGGTTTTTGTTTGGAAAAATTGGTCATGTGACAGTAGTACCTTTATATGAACGTAAAACGGTCTCTTCTGAATAGTGCACCATCATTTGTTTGCCGGAAACTTTCAGGGATGCAAGGAAAACAAGCAAGCGTCGTAGGACCATTCTGCATCACGACAATGTGAGCTCTCATACATCTCGTCTAGTAATAGATTATTTGAAAATTAAATTAATGGGTCATCCGCCATACATTCCTGATTTGGCACTTAATGTCTTCTTTTTGTTCTCGAACGTCAAGAACAAATTACGTGTGTAATGTTGTCGAGTCCATGCCTGAAGACGCCAAATTTATAATGTGTCTTTCTTCTAGAACTATATTACACAAATGCCGCGAGTTAGCTTTCAGTCGAAGTAGGTCCAGAACAGTTCTTCGGATGCTGCGGTAACTCTAAAGCTTACTTAAATATTTACAGGCTAAAACTATTTACACGACAGCTTCTCAGTGTTATCAGAGGCTTATAAATTGCACTGGTATAAGGTTATTTACAATATTAGTTTTTTACACTCTGTATATATACATTTTGTCACGACTTTGTTCTTTTAACTCAATTAATACTCTGGATTTTAATTTAATTGTAATTCACAAGCTTATTGTACTTGTATTTCATTTACTGAGCTCGGTGTACACATTTAATTGAATTTGGATTTAAAGCACTATGAATGTACTTTATTTAATTAACATTGTTTCTAATTAATGTTAATACTCTGAATATTTCCATGCTTAATATTTGAACTGTGTAGATGTGTGGATATTTTATTCTATTCTGTATTTACATGTACTTCAATGAACTGCAGTTACACCTTTAATAATAAGTCTTTAAGACAGGAAACTATTTATTTAAAACAATAAAGCAAATTCTACAAAGTTTGAATTCAAGTTTTGATATAAATCAATTTACAATAGCTAGCGGTTGCTTCCCAGTAGTATTGCGTATACTAGGCGGCGCTTTAGTGCACTTTGAATGCTATTGATTTTGTCGATTTTGCTAACGGTGCATGATCAAAATGGCGAAGGTTGTTTGTTTGTCTACAGTGATGTTAATTATGCAGTGTTCACGGGTGTATCTTACCTTAGGTAATTAATATTTGGTGCTGGATTATTCGTCCTCAATTTAGGTTTGTTTACGAATTGTGCGGGGCGATACTTATCTATGGATAATGTCAACACGAAGTAAGCGATCGCATCTATGGAAGTTCTCTTTGCCCGTTACGGGCAGGATTTTTCCGTAATGGTTTTCAGCGATACGGCAAGTTTTTGAACATATAATCCTTTGCCAAACAGTCTAAAATTGTTTCATTAAATTCAAGGCAAAATGTTGGGTTACAACCTTTGTGATCAAAACACATTAAATTTATAGCAAAAGAGCGCTCCTTCCCTGTAAGTTTGCGAAAACGCGGCCTGCATTTGCGTACGTTGATTTTGTTTACTTTCAAACTTCAACTATGAAAAGTGACAAACATATTTCGAAGTCCGCAAATTTAATTACATTGAATTTTACTCCATGTAAATAGAAATAATGCACCACGCTTTGCTTAGGGTGTATTTTGTTCTCAACACTTCTCTGAGAAGCGACTCTGTTCATTAAGGTATCAGAATTAACTATGTTTTAACCGACCTTACGCAGCGGTTTTTATATAAATCGGGTATCAGCGGATCCAAGGAGAAACACACTTTCTAGTTAAAAATCTATCTCGATTAATGATTTTAACGATCAATTAATATAGTATCAGGTGCGAAATTTAACGCCCTTGAAACAGTAATAATTAAAATAAGTGCAACTGTTTCTGTACAATGGTAATTAACAGAAACAGTATTATAATCTAAACTACTAGGAATATTTGGACCAAAATTACATGCAATGCGCCAAATATAAATACAAATCCATTCTTATATAATTAAATTATGTACTAATTGAAATAAAGCAATTAAAATAATTAATAAGATGTGCAATTTTCCATAAATGGCTAAAACTACATACGCTTATCTAATCAGTGTCGGAACACTCGTGTTGTTTATACGCAAAGTACAAATCCCTTGACCCACATAACTATATTTTCGATTACTTAGGTCAAAGTTCGTGAACTTTTAGATTATTTTGTATAAGACACTTACCTTATCTTAATTGAAATAAACACACCATTAATTACGAAATACAAATTAAATAAATAAGTGATCATAATATACGGTTAAATCTCGGTAATTACATGCGTAATAAATAAATAAAATATCTACAGGGTGTTCTAATAATAGTGAACTAATGAAATGTTTTCAAATGATTTAAAATATGTACAGTTAGTGTGTCTATGCCCTAATTCAACATCAAGTTTGTGTTTTATAATTACTTGACCAATTATTTACCAAAAGACAAATAAGATTGAGGGTATAGGCACATTACACGTGGACAACGGGTTTAATTGGAAGAAGAAGCTGTCGATAAATTCAATACAATGTTTTAGAAATGTTTCGAACACAATAGCAAAAATATTTTGAGAATTGGTTCCAAATAATGCAAAAGTATATAAATCATAAGGGAGAATACTTTGAAAAACAATAATTCAATTTTCAATGATAAATTACTATTTCTTTATTATTAGGCTCACAATATAAATAGTTCCCTCGTATGTATATATAATTCCTAGAAAAGGAAAATATTTAAAGCCAAATTTTATAATATAAATTGAAATATGAATGTAATAGATTACAAATTATGAAAATCAACGAAAATGCGTAAGCACAAAGACGCAATAATTAAATAGCAATAAATTAAAATCAGCAGAAAGTTTCTTTGCGTAATAAACGTATATTATAAACGAAAAGGCCTCAAATTAAGGTAAAAAATAGATATAACAGCAACGGCCAAAATTATAAATTAACTTAAAGAAAGAACGAATGCGGTAAGACATTAAATTCAAATTAAATTAAGTAGAAACTAGAAAATAATTTTATGTAATAGACAATTTAGGGGTATTGCAAAAATAGTAATTTGCAAAAAATCCGTACTTTAAAGTACTGCCATAAAGCGTCACAACTACTATATGTAAGTTATGTGACAGTTAAAGTGCAGAATAGACAATATGTTATCTATGTTAGCTAAGCACATATTACATTATAAATAGAGCTGTTAATTCATTTTAAGTTAGATCAGAATATAGTTCAGAATAGCTCAGAGTATAGTTGCACTTAGATTAGAGTATACTTGTAATTCCATAAGATATTGTTATATTGTAACGTTAATAAATAAATTATATTTTTTTAAGAGTTTTACAAAGTTAAAACTTAACTGGCGCCGTCGGTAGGATCCAAAAAAAGGATCCAAATTGAAAGAATCTACGGCCTACTAAATACGAGTGAATTAATTATAATTTTAGAAACAAGATTTAAGAAGAAA
>JAHWXV010434432.1:0-10337 GCA_024586415.1 Phrixothrix hirtus
ATAATTTGTGAAAAATATGCATTTCATTATAAAATTTACAAAATATGCAAAAAATGCATATATATGCACTTTGCATATATTCCGCCCCCTAGTCATTATACAACTTTCATTCACGACAGCCTGAATTGATCAAAATACAATGACATCGAAAGTAAAAAGATGTATGCATTCCAAAACGAAGAAACGAAACCATATGTATTAATGTGTCATATGTGATTAGGATTCAAATATTAAATTCAAAATTTTCAATTCTACTTATATTTTCAGTTGCGACATATATTCTCTCTCTCTCTCTCTCTCTCTCTCTCTCTCTCTCTCCCTCCCTCTAATCTATTATATTTTTTATAGTTAAAAATAAGACAAAATCAAACTACAAGACAAAAATAAAAAATAAAATTCAAAAAATGTAACCATTTTATAAATATAAAAAACAAAAAAGCGTCAAAACAAAGAAAGAGAGATAAAATAGAAAACATTTCAAATGTCGACGTCTGACGATAACCTCCATTCGGTGTGCCTTGGGCAGCTAGATTACATAAACTTCTTGCTGAAAAATATCGTTAGTATGAATATTTACAAAAAATTTATAAAAAAGCCTACGCGATCTTTGTTTAAAAATTACTGGTAACAACTTATTTTTAACCTTAACGTCTAAAAAAATTGTTCCGAGTCCTAAGAATTAAAAAACTAATCTGAAAAACGTCTTAGGAGTGCTGTAGAAAACACTGTTCACAAGAATCTATAGAATAGATCCCAAAACAGTTAAGAGCAACTATTAGTACCGATTTCGTAAACATTAAGATACGAAAAAAAATTTTAAGAGTTCTGGCAGTTCTGTTGGGAATTATGAATAGTCCCTCCGATGCTCTATTCAAAATCGTCATAACAAAAATCTGTATAATCTGTGCTGAAAAAGTTATGAGTGATTATAGGTAACGACTTTGTCATTTCAAAGTACGAAAAATTCTTTAAGAGTTCTCGCAGTTCTGTTGGGAATTCTGAATAGCCCCTCCGATGCTCTAACGAAAATCCTAATGACAAAAATCTTTAGAATCTGTGCTGAAAAAGTTACTAGTGATTATTGGTATCGACTTTGTCATTTCAAACAAAAAAATTTTTTAATAGTTTTGACAATTCTGTTGGGAGTTCTGAGTGGCTCCTCCGATGCTCTATCGAAAATTATAATGACAAAAATCTGTAGAATCTGTGCTGAAAAAGTTACGGGCGATTATCGGTATCGACTTTGTCATTTCAAAATACGAACAATTTTTTTAAGAGTTCTGACAGTTTTGTTGGAAGTTCCGAATAGCCCCGCCGATGCTCTATCGAAAATCCCAATAACAAAAATCTGTCAAATCGAAAACCAAAAAATTACAGTCGATTATAAGTACTTTTGAAAATTCAAGTGTGAGTTTTATTATTTTCTTGGGCAAAACTGTATCTAAAACATATTAAGAATTCTGGAACTGTTCGAAATCTATCCAGAACTCTAATAAAAGATGATATTTTTCGTTCATGAGGGGCTGCTTGAATTAGCCTCCCAAAATTTCAAAGTTCATTTTTGTCTTTAATCGCCAGAACTATTTCTAGCACTTTTCAGGAACTTTGGAACTATTGTAAATCTAAACAGAACTTCAAGAAAAATTAGATTCTTAAAAAATGGGTGGGCTAACTTCACACACACGAATTAGGCACGTCGAAGTGTTGTTTTTCTGAGTTAACATTAAACCTAAACTTTTATAACAATAGGTCTAAAGGTATTGGCGGTTTGTTTTATAAACACGGCGGTTTTAAAATGTATTTAATTTAAGAAATCTTAATTTAGTAGAATATAAGCAAGTAATAATTTATGTATGTATAAAAATGATTACTTTAACGTTCTCTTCTTAATAAAATATACAAATATAATTAAGTTGGCCATGCCATTGTAGAGGGGATTTATTTGTATAATTTTGGTTCGATATGGTGATCTAGTACAGATTGAATTTTTGACAATTTAGAAAGAATAGTAAATACAGACCATCCTGTACTGTGATTGCTTATAAACAACGTTTAATAACTTCAACTGAATACGAATTAAATTAAACTTTGTAAACACCTCAATGTTTGCCGACATTTAAAGATGCAACCTTCAAAATATCTACTCGAGAATCTTTTAATAAAAATAACCTTAGAACCTGTCTTGGGTAACAGATTTTTTAGTTTTGCTTTTTTTTTTCATTTTTTGTTTCCAGTGTAAACTTTATACAAACATTGTTGATATAATATGAATAATATAAATAATAATAGTGAAATTTTCGGTCAACTACTTCCTTGGCTAATATGTAATAAACAAATGCACTTTTGCGAGTTATAATTGAGATTATATTGAGATTTAAATCATAAGTTTATTTGTAAGTGTCTTTTAACTACAGGTAAAAGCAAGGACATAACAAGGTAGTTAACAATAATGTATATAAAAACATGTTCGACTAATTCAATCATTAATGTATTTTGAGAAACTCTATAAGATAATTTATATTTTCAAGATATCCATTTATTTTTCTTTCTGTAGATCCTGTACCTATATTAAAAAATAATAATACGTTAGAAATATTAGTATGGATGAAGAACCAATTTTTACGTAATACGTGAGATTCGATAGAATTAATCATATATTTGTAACGTCTAATTATTTATACTAGTACCTTCTATAAATCAGTAAATCAATCATCACATGTAATACATTATATGTTATAAAAAAGTGAATAAAAATTTATATACGATTTTAAAACGGTCGTAATTTTGAAAGAATGTTCTAATTTACAAATAACAATACCAGTGTTATAAACGGTAGTTACATATTGTTTGCAATTATGATTAAAGCATTTATTACTTTATTACATATTGAATGCAATTTACAATTAATAATTGCATTTATTACTTTCTTATACATATAATGATGCAATAATGATAAAGTAGGCTAAATAAAGCATTCAAAGATTTCACATTTGCAACAAAGTAAAGTGAACGCAGTTATATAAAACAGGAAAAACGTTAATTAAGAATAACTGCATTTGAGTCTTGCATTCCTTATTGCCAAGGGATTCCAATGAGGTGAAATATATATGCATAATCATTTTCATTATAATAGATAGTAATAATTATGCTATATATACCCCAATTATGAAATAAAATTAAAACCGTGGTCCTTACATAAAGGCCTGGTTTAATGTATAATTAATTCGCAATAAATAATCATGTTTAATTATTAATTTTCATTTTCCTATCGGCTTGCTTTTCTCAAATAGTTCTACGGCTACTTCATCCATTATCTGTTAGCTAAAAATTAATGGCTTCCGAACTATTGCAGAATAATGAATATATTTACATCAAACTAGATAACAATTAATGCGGTAAATATGATACAATGTCTGCGTAAATTTAAAAAGGCATATACGTACGTTGTTTAGGTGTACAATTTTCTCTATTTTGCTTTATGATTTGTAAATCATGTACGAAATTGGAGGATAAATATAAGAAACTTAGGTTACTATATTGACTGCCAGGTAAACTTAAATCGACAAAAATCAAAACTCGACAGCAGCAAAAGCGACCATTAGCAATTAAAATAAAATACTTGCGTAAAAATTTTACAGTAATCATGGCAGAGATCAACATGAATGAAATTGGAGATAGGCGTCCACAGTATCGTGTATAAATTTATTTAAAAACATTAATCGGCACCCTATTACATATTAACCAGTTAACTGCGAGGTACGTAATTAAAATCAAGCGATGACGAGCATGGACATCGAACGCAATAGTTAGTCACATAACAAATTTTACGAAAAAATTAAAGTAAAACGCTAAGGATTACGTTCTTATTGGTTAAAAAATTAATAATACATTTTTGAAAATGATATTGTTGAAAACTTGAAAATTGCTAAAGAATAGCGAAGTTCATGACAGAAAAAAGTAAAAAAAAATTTTAAATATTCATCTAGTTTTAGTGTGGTAATTTTCAAAGCAAGGAACTACACAAAGTGGCACTTCGCAGGTCGAGGATAAGTAACGTGATTCCTCACATATTCTTTTTTTTGAGCAGACGCCACGTCTTCGAACTGGATTTGCTTTTGATGGTGTAGCTGGCATAAAGCTTAGGAAATGTTTGCGGATTAAACGTGTAGGTTCTACGGCTTTACTTAGTCGACCAAGTTTCAAAGTTTGTGCCTGCCAAAGTGCATATTCTTCAACAATTTGCTTAACACATTCGGGCAAAAAGTTTAATCGATTTATTTTTCCTTTATCTCTTTTATACAATATGTGAGAATTCAGCCTATACAAAGTTAGTCCCCCACTTTTTGAATTTGCTGATTTCAAGAGCTGTGCTGAATTGTGGTAGGTTTGTGCTAAATTGTCCTCGAATATTATGACCATAATACGAAAAATGCTCAAAAAATCGAAAAAAAAAACATAATTTATACCACTTTGCATATTTCGCAATTTTCTCAATTGTGCTAAGTTGTGCTAGATTGTGCTAAAGTAGTATTTCGAAAAAATAATTACAGAAAAAGTTACGCTCAAAAAACATTTTCGATGATTAAGGATTGCAGTAACGTTTAAATTAACATCACCCATCCGAATGTCATAACTCAGCACAATCGCCAATTTTACCAGCAAAAACGATACAAAAGGCACTTTACACTTGAGCGCGGCCGTTCGCAACGGCATTCTATTTCCCAATTTTAATGTTATAACAATTCAATGACCACCAAATTGCATATCTGACTTGTGCTAGCGTAGTACAACTCAGCACAGCCGCCAATTTCTCCAGCACAATGAAACAAAGGGCACTTTAATCTTGAGCGCGGCCGTTCGAAATGGTATTCTATGTCTAAATTTCGATGTTTTGACAATTTAATGACCACCAAATTGCATATCTGAGTTGTGATACGCTAGCACAAAATTTCATATTCGAGTTGTGTTAGCATAGCAAAATTCAAATATGCAATTTGGTGGTCATTGAATTGTCAGAACACCGAAATTTGGACATTGAATACCGTTGCGAATGGCCGCGCTTAAGAGTAAGGTGCCCTTTACATAGTTGTGCTGGCGAAATTAGCGATTGTGCTGAATTCCGCTACGCTAGAACAACTCAGATATGCAATTTGGTGGTCATTGAATTGTCAGAACATCGAAATTTGGATATATAATGCCGTTGCGAACGGCCGCGCTTAAGAGTAAAGTGCCCTTTGTATCGTTGTGCTGGTGGAATTGACGATTGTGCTGAGTTGTGCTAGGCTAGCACAGCTTATATATATAATTATATGACATTCGCATGGGTGATGTTAATTTAAACGTTACTTCAATCCTAAATCATCGAAAATGTTATTTGAGCGTAACTTTTTCTGTAATTATTTTTTCGAAATACTATTTTAGCACCATTTTAGCACAATCTAGCATAAATTAGCACAATTGAAAAAATTGCGAAATATGCAAAGTGGGGGGCGGGTATAAATTATGTTTTCTTTCGATTTTTCGGCGCATTTTTCGTATTCTGGTCATAATTTAGGATAATTCAGCACAACTCTTGAAATTAGCAAATTCGAAAAGTGGGGGGCTAACTTCATATAGGCAAGAATTCAAGCAAATAACATCGGTGAGGTGAACAACTGTTTGCTTAGGGTACTTCTTCATTCACTTTCTTGGAAGTGAGTACGATGCAATTATTCCACCGCTTCTATCCACACTGCCTATTTTCGTGCCATAAAGAAAGACTACTTCCAGTTTCCTTACTATAACGCCTCGTTTCTCTTTTTCCATCAAATTAGCGCCATGGATTTGATTAAGGAGGATTACATCCCCTTTATCCTGCAATTTCAATAGCATCATTTTGTTGTTGTATCTTGTAATACACTGACCTTTTTTTAGTGAAGTTGTTTTTATATCTGAAGGAACACCAGGTCTCTGCCGCCGCATTGTACCAACCATATATGTCTTACAGACACGTATTTCCTTGCGAGTTCTATGCTGGTGTTTTCACATATAATTTATACTACTGGTGAAATAGGTCAGAGTTCCAGAACTATGCGATGTGTAGTCTTATATTGCGGATAATTTTCACCATAATTCGTATCTCTACCAGTGTATATGCATAAATTCCAAATATGTCCGGATGCACTTTCACATAATATGAAAAACTTCCTTCCAAAACGGCTTCTTTTGGAAACAATGCACTGCTTCCAGGAAAACCGCCCTATTTATAAAACGCAGCATTCATAAACATAAATATATTGGGTTAGATCATATAAAGTTTTGCATTTATCCTGCACATTTTTCGTGAAATTGCAATTTTAGAAACTTTGCTCGCAGGGGTCACATTTCTGTTATCTTCGAAATGTAAATATTGACAAACTAATAAAAATCTCTCTGCAGACAACACCTTGTTGAAGAAAAGAGTTGATATATTTGCTCTATTCGAGAAATAGATTTGAACTGTTGGCTTTCTAACAATTCCTTGCAATGCTAGCACTGCGATTAAATATCTTATTTCTGTATTCTTTATTGGAAACCAGTTTCTAGTCTTTGATCGTTTCTACAAATTGTGACTTTCAATATACTGTGTTGCATATAAATTCACTTCTTCCACAATTAAGGTGACTAACTCATTATTTTAATATTTACCAAAATAAAATACAATAAACAGTTTTGTCTTGATCTGGGAACTTCAAATTTTTGATCTGGATCTCCATAAAAATCAAATTAAAAACTTTCAGTGCAACAGTTTTGTCTTGATCTGGGAACTTCAAATTTTTGATCTGGATCTCCATAAAAATCAAATTAAAAACTTTTAGTACAATCCTCTTCTTCGTTAAAGAAAAGGCCGTCTTCAAATACACTTGCACTGGAAAAATCTTCTTCTGGCTTACTTTCGCTAGAAAACCCCTTTTCTAAGTCATCACTCTTGCTTTCGTCAGAAGATGTTAAAAGGCAAGACACATCTCTTCGCTTTCTGATATCCAAAACTATGGTAGTGTCGTTGTCTGAATCATACACTTGGATGCTAAAATTTACCAAAATTTTATCAAATTTTTCCCTTTTACATTGTTTTGGTAATAACAGAGGAATAGCTAAATCCTGGCCAATGAAAATTTTTCGATATTTGTGCCTTTTCCGATTTTGTAATTTTCATTAATTCATATTTATCCTTGCTACTGGATCCTAGTAGTTTTGACCTGTATATTTTTAAATTTCAATTATACACAACTTCTTCAAATATTTGCTAATTAAATCGATTTTGAATATCTTCTAATAAAACGATTACCCGTACACAAACATGGAAGACATGTGCCTTGTACATACAGTGACAATCCGATGCTATTTTTAAAATACTAGAAAAAAGTTTACAAGGGTCAATACTAAAACAAACAATAAAAACTAATGCAGACAACAAAATTTTCTCTTTGCAAATTATGGATGAACATTCTCAGCTAGACCAAATTGAAGACCATCTCTAAAATACATCACGTTAGCACCCCGCCCAACGAAAGTGAAATTTTTTAAAACTAGAATTATGTGCCAAATTTGTGCTGAACGCGTAAACTTTGTGCTTGAATGATTTAGCTGGAAAAATGAAAAATTCAAGCGGTGCCAGCTTAAGATAAATTTAACACCTTAATATCAAGAAAGGATAAGTATTATTTTTTTAAAAAACTGTTAATCATAAATTTGTGTGCTAATTTTATGCTTCAACTGCGCCATAAACATTTCAGTAAAAACTTTTACCATCGGTTTGAGCATTTGCATCCAGGAACCAATTTTAGTACAAAAGTAAAATGTTACTACTTATGAGTGATTCGTTTTCTTTCTTATGTCAAAATGTTTGTCAAATAATGTGCTCTCAAGATATGTACAGCACGAGTTTTGTGCTCAACACTTTACTGAGAAAACAACTTTAACTATTCCTTGTACAAGAGAAAATCCTTATTAATTGACATGATTACAATAACACAACTTTTGTCGAATTACATACTCTCAATATATGTACAACACATTTATGTGCTCATTACTTTCAACTGAGAAAACTACCTTAACCATCCATCGTACAAGAGTAAACCCTTATTAATTACCATAATATCGATTTGTTTCTAATGTCACCATGTTTTTCGAATTGGGTGTTCTCAAAATATCTGCAGCACGATTTTTGTCTTTTCACTTTGACTGAGAAAACATCCTTAGCCATCCCCCGTCCAAAAGTAAACCACCCTTAATTAGCACAATAACGAATATATTCTAATCTCACAACGCTTTTGTTTTCTCAGTTAAAGTAACGGACACAAAAGTTGTGCTAGACATATACTGAAAGCACATAATTCGACAAACATTATGACATTAAAAAGAAATAGATATCATGTGCAGGGGACGGTTAGGGTCGTTTTCTCAGTCAAAGTGAAATAACAAAGATTTTGCTGTAGATATCTTGAAACACATAATCCGACAAACATTTTGACGTAAGAAAGAAATCAAATCATTCATAAGTAGTGCCACTTTACTCTTGTATGCAAATAGCTTCTTAGGCGCAAAGTTTCAATATTATAATAAAAGTTTTTCCTAAAATATTTATGATGCATTTAAAAGCACATAATTAGTACATAAATTCCCAACAGTTTTTTGGAAAAAGTTTACCAAATCGTTTTTTCCCTAGTGGTAGTAGTAACTTAATGTTAAGCCAGCGTCGCATGAGTTTTTCATGTGTCCAGCTAAATGTTCGAGAACAAAATTTACTTTTTCTGCATAAAATTAGCACATAATTCTAGTATCAAAAAAATTTTTTTCGTTGGGCGGGATGATAACTTTATGCGTATCCACCTCGATGGTCTTTCACCCTCGAACCATTCAGCTTTGATGGTCACGAAGTTTTGTTTCTTATTTGGACATAATAGACTGACGAATCGTTGGAGATTATGACTACGGAACCTCATAAGCGGGTGATTAAATTGAAATTACTGCAAGAATTGGAATTAATTGACCATCCCTGTATAAAATCGTCAAAGACAATAAATTGTATCGTAATCGTGTTAGTTTGGCACAAGAATTACCATCTTCCAGTACTGAGAGTACTAGTTCTTTACGAATTATTTTGTTAACGAAATAGCCTAAACTACAATTTTCGTCCACAATATAAGCCTTATAACGAGAGCAAGTGGAGTTGACAAACTCAACTGACATTATGCTCAAAAAATTCTCGATTATTGGAGGTCGTTTCTAAAAAGTCGTTTCCATAAATATACGACGCAACGTGGAATGGGAATCTGTATTTTTTCGCGCGAATTTAACAAAAAACGGTTATTTAAATTTTTTACGATACTTTGTCGTTATTGCTAAAGAACGTGAATCTATGCTTAATACAGATCCTGCAAACCTCTTATCTTCCCACTGTCAGAAATATTGTAAAGTATTTGAACATAACTTTTATAAACATTTCCAGATATAATGACCCTTGACCTCTTTTTACGAAAAACCGTTAAGGAGCGTGTGTATCATACGTCAATTATAGTTAGAGATAATCTGTACAAGCACAACACAGTTAATTTTATGAAGATAGGAAGAAACATTTTCACAGTCAGGGTCGATATAAGAAAAGGACTTCGAGAATGAACTATTAAGTTTAATGGAACATCTACGTTTCACCCATTTTTGTATATGATTTCATCAGCGCAAAATCACAACTTGAAAATTTACAATGCTGAATAGCATTTTGGTAATACCGTGTGGTACAACTTTAAACTAATTAACTCAACTACAGTTGTGAGTTTAGAGAAAAACTTTAAATATTATCTTGATTCCATTTTCCAACTGTTATGTATTCTTGAACTTAAAAAGTTTTAACAAATAAATATTAGTAAAGAACAAATTAAATAAAGTAGGATAAGAATGTTTTTGTATTTGCCCAATATTTGGTGCTTTAATTTTTACAAACACCAAATAAAAATTTGGTACCGCCAAAGGCAGATCAGGGTATTATTTACTCCTTTCGTATAAGGTTAGCAACCTCTATATGCTTAAAATGCAAGACTGCATTATTAATATGTATAAATGTGTAACTAACTTCTTAAAATGTAAATAGAAATTACTTTAAC
This sequence comes from Phrixothrix hirtus, assembly GCA_024586415.1. Taxonomy (NCBI): domain Eukaryota; kingdom Metazoa; phylum Arthropoda; class Insecta; order Coleoptera; family Phengodidae; genus Phrixothrix; species Phrixothrix hirtus. The sequence goes on from JAHWXV010434432.1 coordinate 10,122, forward strand.
AGAAGCATTTAAATAGTCCAAGAAAATACATTGAAATACAAAATAATGTTCCCATAATGTCCTATTACGTTGAAGTTTACAATAAATTACCATGATAATAAGCTCTATTTAAATACAGCAAAGTAACGTTAATTTTCTTATTATTTTTATTTATTTATATCCTTCAAAAGTAAATATATATATATATATATATATATATATATATATATATATATA
>JAHWXV010434453.1:0-10694 GCA_024586415.1 Phrixothrix hirtus
ATTAATTAAATCATGATTTACTGATCTTGTGCAATATTAATCGTCTGTATCGATATATTTTGATACAACAAATATGAATATCGATCTGACGATTAATCAAAATCTGGGGAAATCGTGACAATCTCTATTTGAAGGGCGTTTAGTACGACCAAAACTAAATCAAAAAGTCTTAATAATCATTGGTTCACAAATAAGTCACTTCCAGAATATGGGCCGTTTTGCGTAATCATTTAGCGCTCGATAAGATAGGGCAAGGGCCGTATTTACAATCTTTATTTTCTTTAACCATATTTCACGCAATACAATAAAACGGTTTCTTTGTGTCTATTTATCAAATCTAATAGGTCCGCATCAATGCCGATGCCAGTTTAGTGTGCGCAATTAATTTGATATCAGTGTTAATCATTTTATTAGCACTTTCTATTCAAACACGGAATTAGCAAATACACATTGATGTATGGTATGCCAACGGAAGTGTTTTGGAGATACATCGCCTTTATACGAAGACTTATCCAAATCGTTCAGTTATCCTAATAATATTTCTAGAGGCTTCACCAGCGGTTACGGGAAAGTGATTCTTTTGGGAAATGTGTTGTTGATAGTGATAGGCCAAGAACGGCTGTTACATCTGACATGGGGTTGCAAATTCTAGAAAGAATTGAACAAAATCGGGAACGACTACAAAGAGGTTATTTACACCCTAGAAATAGCGAGCCGTTCCCTTATGCCATTATACACCGCGTGTATTGAGAAGTACATTTTTAACACCCTCTTTGCAATTACTTTGTAGCAAATATTTTATTTCTCTTGTCTTTTCGAGTAAAATGTAACAATAGAAGGGATAATTTGAAAATGGTCGTACCAAATCACCTTAAAACAATTTTTTAAATACGAATATTATTTAAATATTAATTGTCGTATTACGTTCATTCTCTTGTTGGCCAATACTTTACTACGGAGATATACAAGAAGTCGAGCCATAAATTCTTCCATGTTCAGATATCATGTGATCTTTTTCAGTATTAATTATTAAACCTTTTGCAACCAATCAGAAAATGAGTCCGAAATTTGCAACATTCACGCAGCACGAAGCATGAGTATAAAGCTATAACTATTCACAATCTCAAAATTAATACGAAAAATTAATACTCGATATTTAGCGTATAACTTTGTACAATATTTTACGCTGATACCATTCACAACAATCGAAATTAGTCGTTAAAATGACTACATAACGCAAAAGTTAGCAATCTTCAAACTTTTGCAGATTAATTTTAAGTGGAGTATGCGCATTAATTCATTTTGTTTAGATTACCCTAACATAACCTAAACTATAAACATAGATAAATGAATAAACTTTTATCCTGTATGCTGTTCTACTTTTTATTTAATTATTAATGTTCTTTCTTTTCGCTAATTTTAAAGATTAATTTCATTAATGTGAATGCTGCTCTGCTTTTTATTTAAACATTAATTCTAAGTATTAATTTAAAATATTAATTTTGAGGTTGTCAATGTAGCTTAACTGTAAGTGTTAAAGTAGCTGGAATGTTAACATCCAAAATGTGGAAGTTTTTTAAGTATTAATTAGTTCATACAACTTTTAAAAAAATCCTATTCGATGACTGGGGATCTTAGTTTACCGAGCCAGTGCACTATCAACAAGCTAATAGGAATTTGAAGACAAGACGATTTATAAATCCTTCTAAATTGTAATATTTTGGATTTTATGTTCTATATTAATTATTATATGAATGGTAATAAAGAGTTTAATAATAAACATTGAAAATACAGAACTTGATATCGCAATTTAGAAGAATTCATGAATCGACTGATTTTCGAATACTTAGATAGCTTTGTAGCATATCATTGATTCAGGAAGCCAAAGCTCCTAAACTTGTATGTCGTAAATAATATTTAAATAACGTTGTCCACGTTAGACAAATTAACACTCCCACTCATTCAACAAGTACAATTACATGGAATTCTTTTGCAGGGATCATCAAATGTCACCCTTCTAAAGCTTTTTGAAATTGAGTTACATGATTTTATTTGCACCTCATGAAACATGCAAATATTTTGCTTTTGGACCATGATGTGTGTTATACCAGTGGTATAAAATTTTTAGTGCTCTAGTAAGACCTTTCAGTTAAACCAGGTTGATATTTAACAGAAAAAAAAACCTATTTAATATATAATTTGAAAAGATCAGCATATAGCGAATCATACGGCTTTTTATCCGACCGGCAAGGTCCTGTGATATCTAAAAATATCTAGGGATCGAAAATTTCATAATACAGATGCAAACATCTTATACAAACTGACGTTTTGAAAAGCTTCAATGGGCCGTATTTTGTTTAAACTAAGAGATAAAAAAAATGGCCAAAACCGTTTCGGTAGTACGCGGGGGGAACCAAAGTAACCCCACAAACATGGCGATATCGTCACCCCTAGGTACCCCCCACTTTGAAATCTTGAATGACTATCCTTACCTTGCGACACGTCATTGGAAAGGTCTTGAACAATTTTGTTTATTGATATTGTACAAAGGTACATTAGGATAACACAGTGTTCAACGAACTGATCTGATATTATACTGGTAATTTCCGTGATAAATTGATTTAGTAAGTAAATGATGATATACGCTTTAAGCAATGTAATTAATTTATTTAGGTTATACTTATGTGGTACAAAATTAAACTAAGTGTTCAAACTATCCACCTTTTATATTAAACAATAAAATAAACGCTGGCCAAATGCATACCTCACATTTGCAAACACTTCCCTTAGAATTTAACGGCATTCCCTGATTATCCAATTACGAAGATCTTCTATTGAAAAAGGCTGTATTTCGCGGACCACTGACTTTAAGTGACCTCAAAAAAAATTTCAAGGGGTGTAAGATCAATAGATCGTGGCGGGCATTCTATAGAACCTCTTTCTCCAATCTACTGTTTCGGAAATACGTCATTTAAAAATTTCCGTCAAGATTTAGTTGTCTCCACTTCACATGTATTGAGCGGTCCGATAGTATTCTGCAACATGTTCAGGTAGATATCTCCACCTAGATTTTCTTCGAGAAACAGACGACCTACGATCGTGTCTCCGAAAATACCTGTCCAAACGTTAATTTTTTGGGGTCGTTGGGTATGTCCATCACGAAAACTATGCGGATTTTCGTTTGACCAATAGGGGCTGATATGCTTATTCACTGTTCTATTTAAAAGAAACCTAGATTAGTTTCCAAAACAGATGTTTTGCATCAATTCTACCTTATTGTTAATTTTCTACCAGCAGCTCTTCACAAAATTTCAGTCTTCGGTCGTAGTCATCTTTGGCCAGTTCTTGCAGGGTTTGCATCTTGTAAGGGTGAAATTTATTTACCTTATGTGCTCGTCGTACTGTTTCTTGCGAAAGTCCTGTGGCAGTCGCTATTTTTCGAATTTAAGACATTGGAATTGCAGCAAAATGATCTAGCACTGGGAAACTTCCTTCATCCAGTATTCTTCGCTCGATTCGTTTCCGGTTTACCTCTGACCCCGTTCCTTCAAATTTTTGAAGCAATTTTGCGACATAGGTGTAACTGCACTTTTTGTCTGGATGCCCGGCACTAAAAACAGCAGCTGTTTTTAACGCAGAACGACCCTCAAAACCGTAAACGAAAATAATTTCCACTCTTTCAGCTATCTATACAGCATGTTGTGCAGTTACACAAAAAACACTTTTGGATACTAAACTTTGATGATGTTAAATCCCAAAAGTGCAGTTTTCGTAATAAGAAATATTTAAAATCCAAATACAGCCCGGCAAATGAGAAATTCGGTACTTGCTTTCGCTTTTACTTAATGAGATAATAGTGAGCAAGAAATTTCAAACATTTTCTTGGCACTACAGGCAGTAAAGACTTGACACAACAAACGAAATGTTTGTCATTTACCTACTAGATCAATTTATCACGTAAATTACGAATAAGTTATCCTAACAGTTTATTGTTGAGTAACTTTTTACTGTGTTATCTTAATGTACCTTTGTATGATATCAATGAAAAGAATGTTTCAAGATCTTTCCAATGATGTGTCGCAAGGTAAGGATTGCCATTTAAGATTTGAAAGTGGAGGGACCCGTGGCTGGCGATGTCTCCATGTTTGTGGGGTCACTTTGGTTCCCCTTACGTACTACCAAAACCGTCTTTGGCCATTTTTTGATATATCCTAGTTTAAACAAAATATGGCCCATTGAAGCTATTTAAAAAGTCACATATTGTCAATATCTATTAATTTATCGATGTGCAAAGTACCTCCAACCATTTTCTTAATATAAGATTGTTGCATAGCTATATTGTTTCTTATGCACCTTTTCAGTTAATTGTTTAGAGTAGGCAATACACAAACCTTGTCTGCACATATGGAAATGCAAAGTTTCTTTAAGGAAATAGCACATGCTGTGAAACCTACAGTTCTGTCAACTTATTTATGTGCAAATTAATAATTTACCTCACAATTAATAATACAATATTAAAATTATAGGTTGTAGTAGTCTTTCTGAAAAAAAATTTCAAATTATGCTTACTAACTTTTTACTTTAACAATATCGGAACCTAGTGTTTCCGCTTTACCTTGTAAAAGGCTAGCATCTTCAGCGCTTATTTTTCGTCCACAACTGATTAATATATAAAACCAGAGGCAAAATATAATTGTCCGTATAAATTTGTGACATTGCATACTATGAATTATAAAAATAATTAATTATACGTAATTAATAGTCAAATATGGTCAAAACCTTTATGAAATGTTGTATAATTTGATAAATTAATTATAAATTAATTGTGATAAATGACTGAAAAGCACACAAAAAGGTTTACAAACAACTTAGGTTTTTTAGTACTTTAGGATTTTTTGGAGAAGGCTTTGTTCTATAATCCACTAATTACATTAAAGTATTGTAACCCGTAAAGCTGCCTGCCACAATTATGCAAATAAATTGACAGTCCATAGAACTCTATAATTTTTCGCAAAGTTAGCAGTTACCCAGTAAATAAAAGCCTAGCTTGTAGTTTGATACGAAAGGAAGTAGATACGGTTAATGAAGAGGCAAATAACGTTTATAAAAGGCCAAAAAGGGCTTAAGGGGTCAGGAGTATACAGTAATTAAAATATTGCAGCGCAATATTCGCTTTTATGATAGATTCACCTTTAGGGTTTATACTTCCCTTGTTTGTCAATAAACCAATAACTGTAACATATATTGAGGAACAAAGTTCCACTGATTAAGTTAGACTTAGCCATTAGATTAGCTTTATCTCTTTCTGACTATTTAAAGCTGTTCTTCAAAACAGCAACAGTCCTGGTTATATTTTTTGACATTAGAATTCACAACTAGCTTCAGCGAAACTCTTTTTCTCTTTCCAAGTTCTAAAGTTTACGACAGCATGCATCCTAGATTTTTTGCTGTAGTGCTTACGATGTTATTAATATGTTAAACACAACCTATGTACATATCTTCTTCAATTACTTGATAAGAATACCTAAAATGTATCCCTTTGAGAGTGTTGAATAAAAGCTTTAAATGGAAAATATTATCGTGTACGGTCAATGGTGAGAAAAACATTTTTCCATCAAAATGATCAATTCCCAATTCTTGATGAAAATATTATTTTCTAATCTGACGTAGAACATTAAGTTTTGAATCCTGTAGAGACTGATGTACGCCTGCAATTGCCGCAGATTTACACCAATTTCCAACAACTTTTTGAAATACTTCATTATAAACTTTATGGCTTTATATATCACTTAAAACCCTTTTTATATCTTAAGGTTTATGCACAAATATATTACGAGCTTTATCTCGCAAAATGGAGCTATTTTCATTCGAATTATTGTCAATATAATCAAGAATGAATTGCTACAAATGTTATATCTATTTACTTGACGTTAAATGTCTTCTTTGTAGTTTTAGCAAACATATTTGCAAGGAAATCGTGCATGCACAAGCGGTTTCAGAAACTATATCAGTCCATTCATTTCATTTTTCATACTTAATAATTTACTCACCTATACTTTCTCAATTCAGACGAAAGAAGAATTTTGGAAGTTTATAAATTTTCTGTCGCACACTCGCCATTAATTGAGTGGAAATCTTTGTTTTCTCTTTCGATAAATCGATAATACTATCGTTTAGCGAAAAATTAAAGGGCTTTAGCATAATTCCTTATCTTCGTTATGCCTACGATAAAATGACTACGATGCTAAAGAAGTTTACAGTCAATACTACGTGAAGAATATTTTCCTCGTTAACAGTCACGAATTTCTTCCATAGATAATAACTGACATTTGGAGATTCATTTTTTTTTAAATATATATATAAATTTCGCAACCATCGTAATTTATTCTTCTTTAGGAATCTTCGGAGCTCTTGGCATGATGACAACAAATTGTTATACTAAATACGAGTACATATAATATACAAGAAATAAAATATTCTTAATAATATGTCCTCAAAGAAATAACTAAAAAGTGGACAGCATTTCTTTAATAAAAATGAAGTTGTGATTAAATGTTCGTAAAAAATATTTTTTTTAACATAAAACTATATATATGCGTATATCGTGTAAATAATAATATTAACAAATAGTTGGATATCTTCACTACAATTATACTGAACAGATTTGTTAATCTATGGAAACTAAAAATTTTATTTAGTTATGTATACCTATAGATCACTATGAAATGATTAAATTCCAAAAAATGATAATAAAATACGTCTTAATGAAGAAATAATATAATTTTTAAAATATTCTCACCGTCTTAAAGCATTAGCGCTTAATGACAGATTTTTATTGAATATAGGGAGAAATGTATCAACTCACTAGTATATTTTTAAAATTGGAACGAATTCTATGAAGGTGACAAAATGTAATAATTCAAAGACAGAAACAGTTTTACTAATCAATTGTTAATTGTTGTGTAACTCCCTAAGGTTAATGCTCATCTGCGAATTTTAAAAGATTAAAACTTGCTTTTTAGTATTGAATCGCTTTAATTAATTTTTTATATAATTTAATGTAAATTGGTGGACGAACTAGTTGTAAATTTAATATATCGTTTTCAGCTTTTTTCTTTATTTTATATTAACTACTATATTTTTGAAGATTTCCAATGTGATGAAATAATTAATATTTTATGCGAATATTTTGATATTTAGTTCTTAGAAGTTCTTATTTAGTACATCTGACATGTTTAGAATTAATATTATTTAAAGCAAAATCGCGAGATACATAAAATTCTCCATGCTGTAATGAAGCAAAAACGCGAAACACATTCTGCTTAATATTTTTGTATTATTTTGTCACAGGTTGAATTAGCAATAACATATGCAGCTAGTAAAATCACGAGTGTTCAACCACGGCCGACAAAGCTATAGTGGAGCGTGGCGGGGATACTTTTGAAGTTAGACACTGTAAGGTTAAAATTAAATCCATAAAAGTGGGCGCCACTATTCTCAAGTAAATGCCTGCTAACAGGTAATGTTCGTAGAAACACCCTGTATCTCGACATGTTAAGACATACCTTTAGATTGGAGACAGACACTTCTACGCTAATGCAGATGTGGGATAAAGCTGGAAGAAAATATGCTATACTGTAAGTGCTCAAAATTTATGATGGCTCCTGTATATTGTGGAATACTATCTTATTATTTAAATAAGAGTGAAGCCCCCTGTTTGTATTGTATTAATTCGCATAGTTTTAATTATAAAATAAAAATAATATGAGGCTTTTGATACGCCCTGTATATTGAAAACGGTGTAAAAGGCCTATAATGACTTCAATTTCACTTAACGCTATACAAAAATTTATAATATACTTTACTTGAGATGAATTGCTTAAGGATGGATATTAAAGTCGACCACCCTGTATACTGTTATTGATTGAACTGACAGAAAACTATATTGTTATGAAAGTTTTAATTTTGATTTGAAAAGAATGACTTAACTTTCTTTTTGTTAGCAAATTACTGGATCAAGTTTAATTTATTGAACGCGTACTGTATAATTATGACTTCAGATAAAATTTATGTGGTTAGAATAAGAACACTGATTGGGTATAAAACACGTTATATAATTAACTTGTCACTTTGACATATTAATACAAGTCCGTGAATAATCGACAATGGCTACGATATGCCTTACATTCTATAAACAATATAAACATTAGTCAATGTAACCGAGGTTTGCCTTTACCAATTAAACAAAATCAAGATGCCCCAACTAGACCCGGAGAAAAGGTTTAAAACTATCTAGGAAAACGAACTTTACTTACGTTAACGACATGATTGAGGTCAAATACAATATATACAAAAAGAAGACATACGTTTCGTGGGTACCCTGTACGCTATTGCTTCATTAACCAAACTAAATTAATATAATACAATGGTTTAGTCAATTAATAATGGATGTTAACAAATCACAGTTGTTACTTTAAATTTCTATACAGGAAGATAGCATAACGCTCTCTTTAAATGCGAAATAATTTAGGTATCACTTATAGCAAGGTAGTTCTTATTTGTCTGTTCGAAGCGAAAGCCGTTCCTTATTGTCCAATTAGACTAATGACCCAATGGTTGGATATTAAAGGAAAATGTTACTGCCTAATTTCTATTGAATTATTTACCCCAATTACTTTGGAAATTCCATTTCAGCACCTGGGCTCAGTGGATACCTTAGAACTTCAACAACGATAGTTTCAATGAGCTAAAATAAATACAAACGGCACTTGTGAAAGAACTACCGCGGGTTACAACCGGAGTCGCTAATATCTGATAATTACTGATCAATGATTTTCTCACGAGAGCTGCGGGTATCTTTTCCCATGACCTAAAGTTTACGTCATCCCTTCCTTGTGTTACATTTCTTTCATAGCGGCACACATAGTTACTTAACAAACTTTCAATGCTACAATGTACATTAATTAATTGTATACTTATTTCTCTTCTTTTACTGAACAAGATGTAACCTTAGATTACCTTTCGCATGTGTGTTTGTGTTTTAGTAGCGTTTTAATAAAACTGACGGTGAATTCCTTACTTTGTAATTCTAAATAATTTTACTGACTAAATTTTATACTTATGCTACGTTTAATAAAATTTCTAGAACAATTATATTAAATATTATATGAGAAGTTTTCAACAGATTCATTTTTTAATTTACTTTAAATTTTAGATTGCTTTAATTAGTTATTGCCCTACTAGACTTATTTGAGCAACTAATTTACATGGTAGTGCATACTTATTACCCAATATTTTATTAATTACTTTAAAATACAGCAAACGGAGACAATTTAAATAAGGTAATTGTAAGTGCAATAACGTGGTTATTTGAATTTAGAGTTCGTTATTAAATTATCTGCGCATGCATACAGCTATCTATCACAAATACGTGATTATATATAAACAAACCATGTGTTTATCAGAACTACTGTTGAAATTCCATCTCAGCACCATCAATGGCCAAATGACAAATGTTGATTGCCAATCTTTCTTAGCTCATTTTGCATCGAATAAGGAAAGTAGAGAATCTAACAAAGAGGGTATGGTTTACAATCCATATTTCCACAAGATATAAATTATTGATCCTTTTCTTAACTCAAAGATGATGGGCCAACTTGATACACCCATTTACTACCTGATACTACGTATATATGTGATCTTAAAAAACTCTTAATTGAAATTAACATTTATGTTTCTGATACTCATAAGTTTTACTTAGGGCATATGTGCACACCTCTAAAGGTAATATTTATTTGTACACAGAAATATTAAAACCATGCAATACAAAACAAAACATTAAGTTATTTACATTATTAACTGCTCGCTTTAACTTTTAACTTTAACCAGAAATAACGATTTTTCAACAAAGGAAAAAGACGAAATACTTCTAAAAATTCAAATTTTATTATTAGAAGTTCACTCATTTAAACACACTTTATGCTTTAAATGAAAACCTATAAAAGAAGAACGTACACACAACACTGGGCCAGTTCATTAGTTCTATAAATTAATCTATTTCATGCAGTTTTCATTGGACGAATCTCTAAAGATAACAAGTGCATTGTGCAACAAAGTCGTCGTTAAAAGCAACAAGTTGGGATTCAGTCAATGTACCAATTAACTGCCATTCGTAATTAATTATGAATTTTCCACTGCGCACAATAGATAACAGTATAGTTTGTAACAGTTATAAAATAATAACATAAAATGTATGTGAACAGTTTTTCTTGGTTGGTTTTTAGATTATACTATTTTATATACTTTAGTAAATTGTTTGTTTTGAATTTTGATTTTACCATTTTTAAATTTACCTATTTGAGATAATTATTTTAAATGTGAAGTTGTATGACAAGTATTTTAATTCATATTAAAAATTTTCTACACTGGCTGAGGTTCGAACTCAGGATCCTTGCGGTTACATTGCGCATGCTCTACCAGTGAGCTAACCCCTTGAATTGGTATTATATACATATTGGAGATTTCTGCTACCGTGGCTGTAAGTGTCGGTAGCGCAGTGGTAGGTCGTGCGTCATGCAAACGCAAGGTCCTGAGTTCCAGCGTCAGCCGATGCAGAACATTTTTAGTATGTATTAAAATACTTGTCATACAAATTTACATTTATATATATATATATATATATATATATATATATA
>JAHWXV010434581.1:0-10866 GCA_024586415.1 Phrixothrix hirtus
TCCCTGCTACAGATTCTTAGGAACGTCTTCAAAAAAATATTTGCAATGTAACTAACTTTACAGCCGAAGGCTATCACCAGATAAAAATATGAGTGCCTTCCTTAAAAAAAATCCATCTAAAAAAAAAGAAACTACTAAAAAGTTAAATCCAAGAATATCACGTACCTTAGCTTCGATATTAACGATCGAAATACCAACCAAACTAAAACGGGCCTTCCAAAAATTATTAAAACAATTAACATAGCACACCAATGTGTAACATTATTCTATAAAGAACTTTATTGAATCCAACACCTGCCATTAAATAGATATGGATAAAGCTCGTGAAATATCACAATTTCTTCCTTCTGCCAAAATGGCGATAACAGGCATGCCTTGCTCTCCAAAATCTACTCCTGCGCGAGAAAATTCAATAGATAGCATTTAATGTGAAGATGAGCATCACAACACCCTCTTTAGCAAAAATGAAATTAAATGATTTAAAATGTAAATTTGCATGCAATCATACAAAATTAAATCCGTCAATGTAAAATGCGTTTTCTAGAGTTAAATGGAATAAATAATAATAAAAAATAAATAATAAATAATAATACAAGGATGGATTCAGGGAATTTAATTAATTTAAAAATACAATAATCTGGAATGTAGATCAGAAAGAATTTTTGAATAACAATAAAGGGAAATGTACAATCATGTGCAAAAATAAAAGGTACAAATTCAATTCGTAACAGAAGCTGGGATACTTCGTATTTTAAATGTATTTGTGATATGTTGTTTAATTATAGGTTTCATATAAATGAAACGGCTAGAAGGTTACTACAAAAAAATATTGCAATTAGCTAGGGGCGGCTCGTTACCAACCTAAGATTAGTTAAAAGTTTGTATTTAATTTTTAAAACCAATGAGGCCGTTCACACATTCTGTTGGTCTTTTGTTTAATTTTACTAAAAATTTCAAATTTCAAATTTGGCACACAACGGAAAATATTACTAAACAAAATGGCGACCCACAATCAACTAAATGTCATAGAGCCTTGCGTTTATGATGCAGGTTCAGACATTGTCAAGGTCAAAGGTCATGCACTTTTAACCGGCTGTGATTGCTTCGTTTACGAGTATATATAGTTCGTACTTGTAATACCAATTTTTAATTTGTACATAGCTTTAAAATATTTCAAACTTAGTATATTTGTTGACTTAGATGTGTTAGATTTTTTCGAGTCTGAGCGACTCTTTCATTATACTTAAAATTTCAAAAGTGGTTCACGAAATTGTACACCAGTAAAAAAATAAAAATATCGACATACAAAAGGTATATATAAATATTTAAAAGGTATATAAGTTACCCACTTCATTAACTTTTAAGTATATGAAAGCTCAATACCAATATAGCAATGCTTAAATCTAACAAGACATTTTGCGTAAACATGGACTCCGAAATTTTTCTCCGAATTTACAACATTTGTTAAAGATAAGAAATTCCTTCAACTGATTTTGTGTATTTTAATTCTATTTTTATGAAAGAAGTTTTAAAAGGCAACATTGCGCTTTAGTTTTTATCTGCTTTTTGCTTCGTTTTCTGCTAAAATGCTTGTGGCGGTGCCCTCTCTTTGTAACGTATTGATTAAAAGAGAAATTAATAAAGTATTAATAAAGATTGTGTCGTAGGTGATTCAGTGATAGAAAAGATCTCAAGGTGTTCTAAAACGTTTTTTTTATACCCATGTATATGTGCAGTAGCATCAATACTGTACGAGGTTAGCAGTTTAGGCAAAAAAGATACAGTGGGATACTGAAAATAAAAATTAAATATTACTAAAGTTACCAGATAATTACTTTACCATAGGCGTCGCATACAAATGAGGTTTATAATTGAGAATTAAAATTTATTACGCTTTTTAGAGTTTAAATTAAAATGATGCATAGTAGTGTGCCAAAGGGGGTTCTGGAGTCACAATTGAGTAGGGATGCTCCAGATTCAAAGTGCTAAAACCACAATTGGATTAAGGATGTGCCAAGTCCAAAGTCATACTTCCTTAACCCTCCGGTCATTTTGTAGAATCACAATTGGGCTAAGGATTAGGTCAAATCATGTACGCAAACAGGATTCCTTAACGAAAATCAAATAAATAATTGCAGAGATAAATACCAATTAAAGGCAGGTCTTTAATACTTACTACTTAATCTTGTCTAAATCACGTTGCGTATAGCTCAAACTTTTGTATGAAGCTAAAAGAAATCAAGATCATCATATCTATTATTAAATAATAAGAATTACATGTATAGAACAGGTTTAATTAAGGAAAACGTTCGGACGTGTTTCAGTTATAAAATACATATTCGATCATTTAACTAAGGTTAAATTAATAACATGTTGTTCACTAATTATCAAAACACAAATCAAGTTATTTTGAGTGCTGTATGGAACACATTACGTGAATAGTTTGTTTAAATTTGAAAAGTAGTAATTGCCAATTCTAAATCGACTGTAATTAATTTAACATACATTTTACTTCAGATCACCAAACGTTGGTGAAATTTTAGCGCTGCTCAGATAAAATCTGAGGGATACTCGGTAACTCAAAAATAACACAAAGTTTGCACTAAAAGACTTATACATACCTTACAGTAGAAGATTGGGGAATTTAGCTCACCTTACCTAGGATCATTAATCACATTGAGCGTGGGAATCGTAACGCAGAAGAAGTCCGTTGTGAATAGAATTCCGCGAATGAATGGTTTGTTGGAATAGAAACTATTTCCCTTACTATCGAGAATCGGAATAATGGGAGCCTTTGCTCAATTTGGCGAAGACGTGAACAAAAATTTACAAGTATTCAACGACACTAACACTCACAAATTTTCATTTTGGTATTGTAAATAACCCTGGGTTTGAGTGTAGTTTTAAAATTCAACAAAGAATTCTCAAAATGCAGGAGCAGAAGTAACGTGGTCGACCGGTCACGCTAAACTATTGCAGTTAGAAGCTGGAAAATAGTACCGCAGTATTTTTTATTTACTGCGCATTGTTTGTAGTGCCGGGATGTTTAGGTGGGTTTTTGATTTGTATGAATTTTAAATGAATTTAATTATTCTGACATATAGAAAAAATATGCAACGCGTGGAAGAAGGAATTTCAATTGCTCGAACATTTTTCACTCTCTCGATGGTTTCACCATCTCGCTCATGAAAAAAACTATCTCGCAGTTGAAATGCAACTCCTTCCACTTGTTGCATGATATACTATTATTGAAATATTTATTTTAATTTAAAACAATTAAAGGTTATTAAGAATATAGCAAATAGCCATGAGTTAGTTGTAAGTTTTGTACTTAACTCCAAAACCAAGGAGGCCACTAACTTCCAATACTTACACGTCATGCTGTAGGAAATATAACAACAGCGCTGGAGTGCTATTTTAGGTTCTATGTAGAACGTTCTAGAACCTCTAGTAGTACAATTTTAATTAATTTAAATCTAATTGGATGTTTTGCAGTCTGATCGGGTTTTAATTAATCAAAGTTGAAGAAAATACATACAGATTGTCTCGAAAATAAGTCGCATAATTTAACAGACGTGTACACGGGTTCTTAGTAAACGTAGAATTATTTAATCTAAATCGAAAAAACGTTTTCGTAAATTTTTGTGTAAAAATCTTTCATGGAATCGGGCCTGGCTATGCTTTATTGTGAAACATAATTAAAAACATAAATATTATATTACGTTTACTTTCATGTATCTTATCAAGTTTACGGCCGTCAGCTGTTTTGGCAAAAAATAATAGAACGTATTTTTCTGAATCGTTTAAATTTGTTTTTTTTTAAAACTCTTATTAGTTATAAAATATTTATGAATAGTTATTAAAAAAGTTATTTGTTAAATATCTAAAATTGATGTTTTAATTTTAGTAGATATGTATAAATTAAAGCCTGTTGGATCCACATTAATTTGCATAAAATGTATGTATTACTACACCAAATTATGTCAAATATATCACAAACTATTTTGATTTTGAATTATTTCAACAAAATTTAAATTATACACAATGTAATTGCTTGCAAATGTTATCAAAATGGCGATTTAAATTTTCATTACAATTAGCATTGTAACATTTGCCTGAATCTTTCGATCTTCTACTTTTGTAGCAAAATTCATTGATATAGAAAATTAATTGGGCATTAAGAACTCGAGAAACGTTATGTTAAATATATTTAAAATAGCAAAAATGATGGAATTAATATTGCACATTAAAAATATAAAATATAGTGTTAAATTAATAATATAATTAAAACTTGTAATTGCTAATATTCCATGAAGGAAAGAGTACCTTAAAATAAAATGTAAATACAGTTAAAAATAATAAACATTCAGGATAAATAAAATGATAACAGTTCATTGTATCTTTAGCATCTGGTCAAATTAAATGAATTGCCATCTAGTGGTAAATATTGCAGTGAAACATCTATGTTAATTAGGAATCTAGAAATATATAAAATTAAAACATTTATGTAAGAATTCAAACTAGATAGAGACGTGTAGCGAGAAAAATCTATTGTAAAATTGATAAATAATTGAAACACTATAATTATCAAGAGATGGTAGTACATAACTCAACATACAAAATATAAAACAGATAACACTTAAGATATACATACATTTTCCAATAAAAATTATAAGAAACTCCTATATAAGCCCCAACAAAATGCATAACAAATAGGGTTTTATCGACTCTCTTTAATTAAAGACACGATCCGAATTGTTATGATCGGGAAAGCCCTAGGTTCCTTCCTATTAGTGCTTTACGGATATATTTCAAGAATTATAATCTTGTATAAACGACAAAAGTGATATTTTCTGCTGACTCAAGCTACATTTGGGATCGCCCGCACTGATTGTAGACATAGCCAAAGGACGTATTTCATTGTTATGTTACCAACGAAATCTCAAAGGATAGGTTAGAAGACATTTCGGACATATTCCATTTGTTGCTCGTATTCTGTACCTTACAACAAACCATATTTGTCTGAACCTCCTTGTCAACTTTTCAATTTACCTTATAACTAATCTGGAAGTACATTAATCCTTTAATATTAACATTAATATTAACATAGCATGTCACAAAATAAAACAACATAGTTCGAACAACCATCTCAAATATCACAGCATGAATTTGGAGAATGATACAATGTCAAATTAGTAGTCTTAAATATCATAGCACGTATCTCGATTTAAATGATCTACTTACTTGTGGATAATGAATTCGAATACCAAATACATGTATAAAAATAAATATACTTTATTAAAGCTCGTTAATAAATAAATATATAACGAACTAAGATATACAGGTATCGAGTGAATAAATAAATACAAGAACGTTCAAAAATAAGCGTAAAAAGCCACGTAACGTAGCTTTCATTACATGGGCAGAGTACCGTCGATTAAATCGGAGTCTGCGACCCACTATCTCCTGAGTGAAACTATTTGGCCGGTTGAAACAAATATATTGATTCGACGAAACAAAACTTCTATTTCAACTTCAAAACGGTGAAAACCAACCGAGAGCCGTGATAGTATAAATATTGTGTAAAACTTAGCATCGTGTTAAAACGGCTTAAAACATTATAAAATATTTTTAAAAGTGCAAGTTATTTAAAAAATGTTTTTCGGATAATACAAATGTACCGAAAATGGTATCTTAAAGAAACTGTAAACATGCTAAATTAATAGACGTTAGAAATTTTAAGGAAGAAAATCAAACCTTTTATTACTAACAGTAATTATTGACTCAATAATCAGCTGAGATGTATGAAATCGTATGTGTCATTCTGTTGCTAGAGACTTATGGTCGGCCACTTATTGTTAGATACAGCAGACGGACTAGAAAATGTAATTGCAATTATTTTGAAAACTATGCAACTTAAACACAACTTTTTCTGTCTTGCATACCAAAATATATCTGCTGTTAATGTAATACTCCTTATTTTGAGATACCCTGTATATGTAAGTTGATGTAGTGGAAGTTTTAGATCTAAAAACACAAGACAGGCAAATAAAATTTTCCTCTAAAATCAAAAGTAAAAAAGTTGCATAACTTTCCAATTTTGCAAAAAGCTGACGTCCTAAAGAAATGAAAAATTGAAAGTTCTAGTAGTTCTGATCAGAGTTCTGGAGCTAGAACGAAGAGATCTACAACTTTTTGTTATAATATTTTTCTACAGTCCATCGAAAAAAACAAAAACAAAAAAACAAAACTTTGAAAAAATTGAAAACTGAAAGTCCCAGCAGTTCTGATCGGACGTCAATGGAATCTATAATTGTGTTAGATCAAGTTTTTCCATAAAGTCAACAGAAAGAAAACTACATTAACTTTTAAATTTTGCAAAAATTCGACGATGACCTAAAGCATTGAAGAAGTGAAAGTTCCAGCAGTTCTGATCAGAGTTCTGGATCTAAAACAACGAGATCTATAACTTTTTGTTATAAAAATTTTCTATATAGTTTATAGAAAAAAAGTTATATTAAGCAAAAGTTTGACAAAGTCCACAAAAGGTTGAAAATAGAAAGTTCCAGTAGTTCTAAACACAGTTCTTGACCTAAAAGACGAGATCTACAACTTTTTGTTATAAAATTTTTCCATACAGTTCATAGAAAAAAGTTATATTAAGCAAAATTTGACAAAGTCCGCAAAAAGTTGAAAATTGAAAGTTCCAGTAGTTCCGATTGGAGTTCTGGATAGACCGCAATGGAATCCATGATTGTTTTAGATGAAGTTTATCCATAAAGTTAACAGAAAGAAAATTACATTAGCTTTTGAATTTTGCAATAATCTGACGATGACTTAAAGCATTGAAGAACTGAAAGTTCCAGCAGTTCTGATCAGAGTTATGGATCTAAAATGACGAGATATACAACTTTTTGTTATAAAATTTTTCTATACAGTTCATAAAAAAAAGTTATATTAAGCAAAAGTTTGAAAAAGTGCGCAAAAAGTTGAAAAATGAAAGTTCCAGTAGTTCTCATCACAGCTCTAGAACTAAAAAGACAAGATCTACAACTTTTTGCCAGCAAAGTTTAACAAAGTCCGCAAAAAGTTGAAAATTGAAAGTTCCAGTAGTTCTGATCGGGGTTCTGGAAAGACGTCAGTGAAATCTATAATTGTTTTAGATGAAGTTTTTCCATAAAGTTAACAGAAAGAAAATTACATTAACTTTTAAATTTTGCAAACATCTGACGATGACCTAAAACATTGAAAAAGTGAAAGTTTTAGTAGTTCTGATCAGAGTTCTGGATCAAAAACAACGAGATCTACAAATATTTGTTATAAAATTTTTCCATGCCGTTCATAGAAAAAAAGTTATATTAAACAAAAGTTTGACAAAGTCTGCAAAAAGTCGAAAATTGAAAGTTCCAGTAGTTCTGATCACAGTTTTGAATTAAAAAAACGAGATCTACAACTTTCTATTATGAAATTGTTCCATACAGTTCATAGAAAAAGAGTTACATTAAGCAAAGTTTGACAAAGTCTGGAAAAAGTCGAAAATTGAAAGTTTCAGTAGTTCTGATCAGAGCTCTGGATAGACGTCAATGAAATCTATAATTGTTATAGATGAAAGTTTTCCATAAAGTCAACAGAAAGACAGTTACTTTAACTTTTAAATTTTTCAAAAATCTGACGATCTAAAACAATTAAAAATTGAAAGTTCCAGTAGTTCTGATTAGAGTTCTGGATCTAAAATAACGTGATCTATAACTTTTTGTTATAATATTTTTCCATAAAGTCTATAGAAAAAAAGTTATTTTAAGCAAAAGTTTGAGAAAGTCCGCAAAACGATGAAAATTAAAAGTTCCAGTATTTCTGATCAGAGTTCTGGATCTAAAACAACGAGATCTATAACTTTTTGTTATAAAATTTTTCTATATAGTTTATAGAAAAAAAGTTATATTAAGCAAAAGTTTGACAAAGTCCGCAAAACGTTGAAAATTGAAAGTTCCGGGAGTCCTGATCAGAGTTCTTGAACTAGAACGAAGAAATCTACAACCTTTTGTTATAAAATTTTTCCATAAACTCCATAGAATAAAGTTATATTAAGCAAAAGCTAAAAGTGAATGTAACTTTCTTTCTGTTAACTTTACAGAAAAACTTCATCTAAAACAATTATAGATTCCATTGACGTCTATCTAGAACTCCGATCAGAACTACTGGAACTTTCATTCTTCAACTTTTTGCAGACTTTGTTAAAGTTTTGCTTAATATAACTTTCTTCTATTAACTTTAGGGAAACATTTTATAACAAAAAGATGTAGATGAGATCTCGTCGTTTTAGTTCCAGAACTCTGATCAGAACTACTCGAACTTTCAATTTTTCATTTTTATAGGACTGTCAGGTTTTTGCAAAATTTAAAAGTTTATGTAACTTTCTTTCTGTTGAGTTAATGGAAAAACTTCATTTAAAACAATTATATATTCCATTGAGCTCCATCCAGAACTCCGACCAGAACTACTGGAACTTTCAATTTTCAACTTTTTGCGGGCTTTGTCAAACTTTGCTTAATATATGTTATTTTCTATGAACTGTATGGAAAAATTTTATGACAAAAAGTTGTAGATCTTGTTGTTTTAGAACCAGAACTCTTATCAGAACTACTGAAACTTTCAATTTTCAACTTTTTGCGGACTTTGTCAAACTTTTGCTTAATACAACTTTTTTTCTATGAACTGTATGGAAAAATTTTATAACAAGAAATTGTAGATCTTGTCTTTTTAGATCCAGAACTCTGATCAGAACTACTGGAACTTTTAATTTTCGACTTTCTGCGGACTTTGTCAAACTTTGCGTAATATAACTTTTTTTCTATGGACTTATGAAGAAGTTTGATAAAAAAGTTGTAGATCTCTTTGTTTTAGATTTAGAACTATGATCAGAACTACTGGAACTTTCACTGTTTCAATGCTTTAGGTCATCCTCAGATTTTTGCAAAATTTTAAAGTTAATGTAACTTTCTTTCTGTTGACTTTATGGAAAGAGTTCATTTAAAACAATTATAGATTCCATTGACATCTATCCAGAACTCCGATCAGAACTACAGGAGCTTTCAATTTTCAGCTTTTTGCAGACTGTCAACGTTTTGCTTAATATAATTTTTTTTCTATGGACTGTATGGAAAAATGTTGTAACAAAAAGTCGTAGATCTCTTCGTTCTACATCTAGAACTCTGATCAGAACTACTAGAACTTTCAATTTTTCATTTCTTTAGGACATCGTCAGATTTTTGCAAAATTTGAAAGGCATGTAACTTTTATTACTGTTTATTTTAGAGGAAAACTTCATTGGAATCAAGTGTCTTGTGGTTGTAGATCTAGAACTCCCACTAGAACTAATGGGACTTTGAATTTTTTACTTTTTGAATAGGAATTTAGTTTTGATGATTTTTTTTGTTATTAAGATCAGAACAATCTCAAGAAGCATAAAGTACTCCTTATTACATGTACCGCTATAGGTAACTTATTTTAGAACTATTGTATTTGAATGTTGGGGTGCGGTGCGAAGTTAGCACCCCACATTTTAAACTCATTTTTTTTATAGCAAATAGCCGAAACTTTTTTTAAAAACTATAAAGTACTTATGTTCTCAGTTAAAATATGCCAGAACCCTTATCAGAACTATTGAGTACTATCATCGGGGTGCTAACTTGACAGACATCATATTATTATGTATACACAATAAGCAAACAAATTGCACATAAAGTTGTTCCAAATTGACCAAGCATGATGGCGTAGTTAGATGTTGTTAGTTAATATAATGTAACTTTATATTTTAACACGCTTCCACTTTTTTTTATTATATACTACAAATCGATGCGAGAACACGTTAACGTGAGGAAATATTCCAAAGCTCGTTTTATGGTCACAGTAAATTGCCTCAGTTATTGTCGCCAGATATTTTAAAATCTTCGACCTCGAACGTTTTTGGAGTCTGCTTTGCTTGCGGCTTATGCTTTTTTGACTAGTTTTTCGACATATTTCATTGTTTAAAGTGTGAGGCTAAATAAGTTCACTCTATGATTATCAAATTTTGTTGTGAAGGTAGCTGAGTGACCTGACAGATCAGTGTTTATTATTCTGCATTCGTACAAGCTTGCTATGATGCTAATTAGAATTAACGTACGCGTTTATCGCACTGACTTAATCTGGGTCCTTTCATGCCAGTTAACGGGTCTAATCACCCATAGTTACAGTTAATTATTAAAAATAACACCGTTTAAAATGTTTGAATAACAATAAATCATTTAAATTGTACATAATCTGAGACCTGAAATCGATTTACCTTTTAACGTAGGAATCGTGTAATTCAACTACTTTAAGCTAGATCTTGAATTTTGCACCGCAGATTTATTATATAAACGATGCTTAACCAAAAATTGTATTACTATTGATCCAATACACATTCTTCTATTAGTTTCAAAAGAAAAATTAGTTAGTTTTGTAGGAGTGTTTAAGTGTAATTGGTATCCATCGTAGGTGAAGGTAAGTTTGAGATCAAACATCCACATCAGTAAATAAATTAGCGTACTATCACGCACATTTTTCCAATTTTAAAAACCTAAATTGTCTTTGTCCTCACTGAGCTGAGTTTAGTTGTCGCTTTAGCAATTTTCTGACAACCCCGTGTATTCGGCCTGAACTCGGCTGCCACTCACCTATACTGTGTATTTTAAATATAGTGTAACGGGCTAATTTAAATTTTGTATAAAACTGTACATTTGGGGTATTTATAATTTAATTAGAATTGATTACGCAGGTTTAATAGGTTAATAAAATTTTAGATACAAGAGTTTTTGGGAATTCTTAATTTTCGATGCGGCACTT